>JAJOOR010009792.1:0-14948 GCA_036250505.1 Solanum acaule
GATCCAAGATCAAGATGGACTAATCCAGGGATTGCAGCAATCGATTTCGGAATACTTCCAGACAGAGCATTTGAAGCTAATGACACATTTTTTAAAGAAAGTAAGTTACCAAATGAATTTGGTATAGTCCCATTGAGTGAATTTGAAGAAAGATTCAAATGCAAAA
Organism: Solanum acaule; assembly: GCA_036250505.1. NCBI lineage: Eukaryota > Viridiplantae > Streptophyta > Magnoliopsida > Solanales > Solanaceae > Solanum > Solanum acaule. Next base: position 167 of record JAJOOR010009792.1, read on the forward strand.
GATTTTCAAGTTCAGTTAAAGAACTTGGTATTTTCCCTTTTAGTTGATTCCCAGATAAATCAACATAAGTAAGATTCATATGCCATTTTGTAGGAAGAACCCCTTTGAGATTTGCATGAGATATTGTGACACTCTGCAAGTTCTTGATACTGTTCAAGATTATAGAAGGGCCACTAGCAGAAACAGGAACATGTGACACCGTTAAACTTGTCACATTGCGCAATTGAATTAGCCAAAGGCTAGTGAGTTTCTTGAGGGAGTTGATGCAAGTGAAGGATTGGAGATTGGAGGAAAGTTCAGAAGGGAAATGAATAGGAGAAACAGGGCAGTTGATGAATTGTAAGTCTTGGAGAGTGGAGAGAGTTTTGAGAGATGTTTGGGATAATGTAACATCATTTGAACAGTTTATGAGTTTGAGGGAGATGAGATGGTGAAAGGGAGTTGAAGAGTCACAAATGGTGGAATTGTGAAGGGGAGAACAGGGGTCTTTTCCTGTTGGTACACTAAGTGATCTGAGAGCTTTGAGTTGGTTTGGGTCAAGATTAGTGGATTGAGATGATGATTTTGTGGAGAGGAGAAAGAGGAGAAGGGTCAAGGAGAGGAAGAATGGAGCCATTGTTGAAGAAGAAGAAAGGAAGAAGATTTGGAGAAGGAAAAGAAGAGAACTTCTTGTGAAGTGTGAGGGATATGTTGGAGTTTGTACAAGAAAAGGATTTTGAGAGGGCTCCGCCCCGTTGTGCTCGAACCCTGTTGCACTATGAGGCGCTGTTTACGAGTCGAATCTTAGTGGACACCTTGGATTGTGGAATTATTACAGACTTGGTTTGGGTCAAAAAGGTGTTTACATAGGTAAAATTATTAGTGGCTATGTTTATACATGAACTTGATCACTATGATGAAGTAAAGTATTATTCTATGCTAAGTTAATGTGTTTTCATGTGAATATAGAGTACAATAAGTATTTATCATTTAAATAAGCTTATAAGCAAAACTTGTAAACATTTTTTCGGGTTATTTTGTGTTTGAAAATAATAATTATAAGTTAAATTCTACTTATGTTATCAAACATTTCTGTCTAAACATAAACTTATTCATAAAATTAGTTTCAATTAGTGTCTTTCACCACTAGAGATATATTCAAAATTTAAATTTTATGAATTCAAACCCCAGACTATAGTATAACTCGTTTCATGTATTAGGTTCAAAAATCAATTATTTTTATTTTATTTAATGATTTTTTAACATACATACAGAATCTCAACCAAAATTACTGATTGGAATGAACTTATAACTTTAATTATACATTTTCCCTTGTTCAATAATTAATACTTATCACCTATCGACTATTTTTAATCAGCTAATCCACTCAAGTTCAGGTTCTAAATTATTCACCTCGAATTTAAGTAGATTATTATTAGGACATCACATATTAGCTAGTCATGTTGGCCATCACATGCAAAAGAATTTTTAAAATGTACGAGAAAATTGTTTCGATAAGGTCAAAGGTCGAAATTGCGACTTCCAAAAATTGATCAAGCATTATTATATTTTGTAAATTAAGTGCGAAGCAAAGGACATTAAAAAAACAAATGTTGATAGTAGAGGTTATTTTGTTTATTAAGTACGAAGCGAAGGACATTTTATATATTAAAAATAAGGCTTAATCAGAATCAAAATATTTTCTGCTGGACTCAGGTGCACTCCAACTTTTTTAAATATATATATGTTTTTTTCCTCGTACCATTCTTGGCCCTTTTCATAAACATTTTTCATGATTATTCTTTGCGTGGAATACTAGTTTTTTCATTATTATGTGATTCTATCCTTTGGATTAAAGTATTGTGGTCTACACAACTAGGAAATTCTTGGTTTTGTGACAACACATTTTACCTTTCACTAACATGAATCAATAAAGTAATAATTCAAAGACTTTTTTTTCAAGGTTAAATTAAAACTAGTAATGACTCTTACATATCAATTTCGACTTCAATTCTTGAGAATGGAGTTGTTGTTGTCAGTTTCACTCCATGAATGGAATTTTTCTATGCAAATTTGAATTAGTTGGACTTCAATACGGATATCAAGTATAGGATGAGAAAAAAAGAAGTTATGGTTTTTCCAAAATTTTAGTTTGCCCTCTTTGAAAGACTTGCTCTAATTAGACTTTTTTTTCAAAGGTGGATTATTAACAAAGGGCTGAATAATTAAGGTTGTCCTTTTTAAGGTCACATATAATCAAGGATTTTGCTCTTAAACTTGATTTTTGAGACCATTAATTAGCTGTTAGTTAGTCAAAAGTTTAATCAAACTGCTTGATTAAAGAATGAATGAATAGCACATTTTGAGTCTTAAGTGTGTTTACCAGTTCTGTTAGAACTATGAGAAAACTCAAAAGACTAGAAAAGAATTCCATTAATCTTGAGTACCATAATACTTTTCATTATCAGTTCAACTTTACCTTTGTAATTTCAAAAGTTTCAATTAAAAGTTCAACATTCTATTTCCAAACAAATCTTCTACTAGAAAAACTGATACAAGCTGCTCAAACTGTGCAAGAATTGAAGAGTTTTCACCTCCACATTACATGAAAAATAAGCCTACATTATCAAACATGTGGTATGGTTCAAGAAACTTGTTCGAAGCTCAACAATCCATGTCGATGCAGTTTTGAACCATGGCTGAAGGGTCATCTTTGCTGACAAATGGATTAATCTTGACCCAAACTAGTGAGAAAACAGAAGCCAACAGAACAGACCATAGCACAACAATAGTTGGAGTTCGATTTTGGCGTCCCATGAGACCTTTGAGGAATGGATAAAGATGAAGGATCACCCAAAATGAGAAGAACACTTTGCCAAATAAAGGACCCCAAGCCTCATATCCTTTGTTGAGTGCATCAGAGAAACCAGCAACAACACCAACTAAGTTGACAATGAGAATTGTGGTTGGAGGGATCAAGACTGTTGTCCATTTGAATAGGTAGAGATCGGCAAACTCTCCATCGTCTGCTGCTTTGGTTGTCACTGTGAAGTTTGTGTCTATACCAGCAAGCATTTTGAGGAATCCTTGGAAAACTGCAAACAGATGTGCAGAGACACCACCAATCACCCAGAACTGCTCGTTACGCCACCAGTCCTCTATGCCTATACCACTCCATCGTAGCTCGAGCACACTTGTTACAATGATGGAAAGGAAAAGACTAAGGAAGAGTATACTTGCAACGTTTGATAGCTGCATAGAAGGCAAAAGAATTTCACTCAGTAATTATAGAACTAAAGAAAGAGCAGCCGTAATACCAGCTCCTAATGTGCACTCATTTGCAAAATCTTTAAACAATTTCGAAAGTTGCAAACAAGTCAGAGAAGTGGAAGCATTTACCGTAGGGATGATGAATTTTCCTGTAAGAAGGCAAACAGCAGGAAGAATACAGTATGCAATGAGGGGAAGAGAAGTGAAAGGATAGACAATGGTGTTGGTGTAGGCAAATCTTTGGAGCCATTTGAGGCGGCCGCCTCCAAATCCATACCACAAAGGACAATGCCTACTCAAGAAAATCTCAACCGATCCAAGAGCCCATCGAAGAACTTGGTGCAACCTGTCTGACAAGTTGATAGGAGCTGACCCCTTGAAAGCAGGTCTCAGTGGCATACAGTATATTGATCTCCATCCCCTGCACTGCATCTTGAAGCCAGTCAAGATATCCTCTGTCACTGAACCATAAATCCAACCAATCTGAAAAGGACATACAAAGAAAAAAGAGTTAGCCCCTTCTTTCCATAAGTGAAACCAAAAGAGAGAGAGATTCAATTTTTACTTCTTTTCCCCATGCTGTCTTCTCTTCATAACCACAGCCGATAACATGAATTGCTTCCCTGATCAGTGTCGATGGATTAGCAGAATCAGGTACTCCTCCATTTTCCATTAATGTAGACTCGATAAACACGGATGACATGCCAAAAGTTTTCTCAAAACTCATCTGAGAGATAAGCAAGGACCTCTCGTGATCGTCATAATCTGAAGACACCAAAATGATAGCTTCAAGGTTAAAGTTCCAAAAATAATGGAGGCCAATTTCTCACTAGTTCCAAAGATGCTAGAAAACTCACTTTCAATTTCTCTTAGGTTGAAAATTGCGGAATTCAGATCTTCTCTTTTTGCCTCACGATAAACCTCAGTAAGATCCTTCTCTTTGGCTGGTTTCTTGCGGCGACAGCAGCAAGAGAATGATGAGGAAGATTTATGTATTGTAGGCAGATTAGAAGGGCTGTAACCATAAAGTGCTTGCCTATTGAAAACAGTTCCTGTACCGACATATACAGGTCCTTGGATGCCATCCAAACCTTTCATGTTAACCTGAAAACATGATAAAATCCATCTCAATCCAGTTGGCAACATCAAGAGATTCAATACTAAACAACTGATATTATGTGTATGATGTTGAATGAAGCAAGATTATTCTTCAATATTCAAATAGATGAAGAAAATCACTTGAGAAGCTTAAAGTAATATAATAGTATGATATTAAGTTTAGTTGCTCACGATACTTACATCAAAGAAGACTATGTTTCTGTTGGCATATCTGTCACTTTTATCAATCCCATCAAATCTCTGAGGGAACTGCACATAACAGACGTCTCTGCCGACTTGTGGATCCATTAGGAAACACATAGCCTCACGAATGGCTTTGCTGTTATTGACGTAGTGATCACAGTCAAGATTGAGAATATAGGGTGCATTTGTGAGAACTGCAGACACCCGTATCTGAAATAAAACAGTAAGTTTGTTAAAGGAATTAAATAAAAATAGTCTGAGATTAATGCTAATAAATTGCATCTGAACACACCAGAGCATTTTCAGCACCAGCTTTTTTGTGGTGTTGATAACCAGGTCTTTTCTCTCTTGAGACGTAAACGAGTCGTGGAAGTTCATTTCCTTCAATGTCATGGACACCACTATGTCCCAAGAAAACCTGTGAAGAAGAAATATTATGGTGCTTATTTGAACTCCAAAATGCTTTTGTTGAATAGTCAAGTTTCACAAATACTAGAAATCAAGAAGCAAAATGATCTGAAAGCAGCAAGTACAAAGATTGTTGGAAAATCAATGACCACTTACCTGAATCATTCCAGGATGATCACGCGGGTTGTTTCCTGGCCAAGGAGTTCCATCTGCCATGGTCCAGCCATCCTCTGGTGTTTTCTGAGCCTTGGCAACTAAAGCATTTACCCTTACTTTATACTCTTCATATTCTCTCTGCAATACCAAATACGATTAATCATCTAAACAATGCAGCCCAATTCTTGAAGCAGATGTTTAGTTCATACAAAATCCTACTCTTACCTTCATTGCTCTGCGCTCCTTGACGAAAGAAGGCTGCACTTTGTCTTTCAAGTAATCAAACTTTTGCGTGAAGTAGAACTCAGGTGCACGTGGTTCAATTGAAAATTTCTTGCAGAATGGTACCCATTTCCTTGCAAATTCAGAAGTCTCAGCTAGTGACTCAAATGTAAGCATTGAGCCACCATCATCGGATACATAGCAGGATACTTTCTCGACAGGATAGTCAACTGCAAGGATCGAGAGAACAGTGTTGGCAGTAATCAATGGAGGTTCTTTCATGGGATCCACCGTACTGACAAAGAAATCGACAGGTGCAAGCTGACAAGGCTCTCCCTCCCTTTCATACCTAGAAACGTTCAAACAAAGTTAACTTCAAGTGAAAAAATGCAAAGAAGTTTGGATATGTTCTATTAGCAGTGATATGAATATTTGTGCAGAAGATTTCTAACCTTGCAGAAAGCCTGTCAAGATATGTCTCTCGGTTGATAGGAGACCATTTAGGGAACTGATCCAACACCCACGAGAAAGCGAACCAGATCTCACAGAAAACAGAAATAAACCACAGGGGATAGGCACTTTCAACTGGATGTGTTACTCTATAGTGGAAGAAAAGGCAGAGAACTATCAATCGAACAATAATTACAATCCTGTATGGAGTAATTTGAGACTTCGGCACTGGAATGATTCTTGAAAGTGGCTCTGCAGCATCTGCTAACCTGCACAAGTTATATTACAAGTAATTAATACATGCATGATAAAGATAGAGCAAGTTCAATATTCAAAATCACTGAAGGTGGATCAAACATCAGTCTTTTACAACTAGAAAATTTCCTGTTTTCTTGATAGTTATTTAGACGTCTAGACAAAAGAAAGAGAACTATGAAATCAGACAAAAAACTGCAATACTATTTATAACATGGTTACTTCCCAATTTCACGAAATCTATCATCTAGTTAAGTTGCTTTTGCAAGGCCTACTTACTGTGGCTTTTCTTCCATCTGCTGCTCAGGTGGAACTTCAGCAGCTTCTTGTACAACAGCTTTACTTTGGTTCTTCTTTTTCTTGTTTTTCTTTTCCTTCCAACTTTCCACTCTATTCTTCCATATTGGATTCCCGGTATCATCATGATATTCTTCATGAGGAAATAACAAATAATTTAATATAATGTTATCTATTGAACTAGACTAGAAACAGCTCTTATGAATGTTGTGCAGCAAAGCTTCCATCTACTTACCGCTGTCCACAGTTGAAACAAAACTGACAGTTCTAGCATGAACTCCAGCATCCTATATTGGAAACAATTATTCGTCACCAACTAAAATTCAATTTGTAGACTATAGATGTGAAGTTTCACCAGACACGACTTAGTACCTGTGCAGTATCAGGATGAGAAGCCACTATAGCATGGTTAGTAGATTCTTGCTCATTTTCTGCATAATAATAAGCATAGTACTATGTTAGACTTTCCTTAGTACTTTTTTTTTTTACAAATAGTCACATGGGATCAGAATAAAGCCAAATATCAAGATCTAGTCATAAGAGAAAACAAAATTTACTTACCATCATATGGAGTTGCACAGCGTAGACATGCGTTGCGCCCTTCTTTGATCTCATAATCCAAGCAAGTCTTACAAACAGGATAGTTACACTCATGACAAGCCACAAAGACTTCACCATTATTAGCTAACCCCATTTGTTCGCCGCAAATGTTGCATATTGGAACCCCTGACTCCATCATGTTTTCCACTCACAAAAACAGTACTAGTCACTAGTACTCTTGGCCACAGCTAGCACACAAATGATGGTTTCTCCTGTGTCAGTGGCAAGAATATAAAGAAGGAACGTTTTCACTGATTTGAAAAGAGCTAAGGAATGAGAAATATTATTGTAATGGTGAAGGAAAGTTTGGATGGTGGTTACAAGGCCTTGTAGGTTGAGAAGTTGGTATCAAAGGTATATTTTTCAGAGAAGAAAGCAATGTGTGGGCAGATTTTTAAAAATAATTGCTGAAGTTTGAAGGAATGAGTATGGTTGGAGTTTATACATCTTAACCAACTTATTGTACCAAACGTTAAGTCAGGCTGCAGCTTCAAGACTGAGCCACCCTCCACACCTCATTTGACAGATTTAGTCAAGCCACATACCTTCTTTTCTTCTTCTTTTTCTTTGGATTCAAGTTATATATATTAATAGTGTATAAAATCTTTTATAAACTTAAACTTATAATATGTTAGTTATCATTTTTATTAGACTAGCAAATAGTACTAATACTTATCATAGAAACTTGTCTGTAAAAAACGTATAAAAAATATTATAACACCAATGCATACAACTTAAGCTTTTTTTTCTGATCAAGGAAAATTCTCTCTTAAGATCTATAGATTTACAGTCAAAATCAAGGAAGAATAGAAGCTTCTAACATGAAATGATGTGATTCAGACCTAATATCTTTTTTTTTACCTCCACTCTGTTTTCTTCTCTCTCTAAGTTAAATTTTTTTTTTTTGTAAATATTGGGTCTGAATCACATATTATTTCAACCCATTCTACCTGGAATAGTAACTAAGCTCAATTTATTCATGTTTTTATGCTCTAATTAAAGATTGCCTAGTTTATATCTCGCAAATAAGATTATTCTCTTCACCAAATATACGTGAATACAATCACAATAACAACATAATCATAGTTCGACTGTCTAACATCATCCTGTTCACATTAACAAGATTAAAAAAATTTAACATCAAAATATGGGAACTCATGATAATCAGAGGTGAAATTCATGTTACCTTTACATATGGTGATGTAAAAATAGATGTTATACATACCATAAAGTTCAATATCAATGTATTGGACACATCAATGACCTAATGTACCAAGAAAAGTGTTTGAAAGAGGCCCACAATTAGGTATGCAAGTCTCCAGCAAATAGGTAGACCTCACAATTGCACGCACACTACTCAAGCACACATGCAATAGACATCTTCATTCAGAGAGTTTTTTTATTATTGTATTGCTGCTTACAGATTAAGAGAATAATATACAAACAATATCGCGTTGAAGCAAATATCTAATTAAGTAATATTAATTCTCAAAATCAATGTCTCGGGATCCAAATCCCAATCCCTACCCAAAAAAGGGGAGAGAAAATGAAGAGACAAGCTCAGATTCTTGATATCTTAGATATCTTTTTGCAATTACATTGGAAAGAAAACATCTAATCCTACAGAAGCACAAGCATAAGCCAATATCATTGCTGTAGAACCTAGCTGTTTAGGTCACAACCCTGCAGGGTAAAACCTTTGTTTGGCAAAGCCATGCCTGTCCAGTTTAGCATACAAGAGAAAAGACCTAAAACTGGCATATTGGGAGCATAACTTTCTACGAGGGTAACATCATGTACAAGTAGCAATATCTCAGCTCAATATGTGCTGCTTCACCCGATGTTGTAAACCTTCACTATCTTGGATGTATCACAGACAATTAGGTTCTCTGAATCAGTCGGAGTTGTGCATAGCCAATTTACCTAATTAATTAAAGAGCCAATCGTGAGACAAATATACTAAACAATTGAGGCATAAAGTTTCAGACAGAGAGGGCACAAATGGCAATGAAATGGAACTCACTTTTCTGCTCAAACTTAAGCTAGTACGAAGGAAATCGGTGCCACTGCTTGTCTCACCAGCCATGAAAAACTTAGACCAATCCCATACTTTTACTTGTCTGTCATTTCCACCTGAAATTATGAACTTCCCTTTGTCTCCAAATGTGGAAAAAGTCCTAATAGAATTTCAGCAGATTAGTGCTGGCTGGTGGGGTATATTTGAGGCTGCTACGCTATAAAGAAAACTTACACACAGGATACAGCAGCAGTGTGTCCTCCCAAAGAGTGATCAAGGTGCAGGTCTCCTCCATTTTGATTCTCAATTTCAGGATCAGCAGAAGAACTGCCAACTTTAGGGGTTGACTTAGAACCTTTCTTGGGTTTAGCCGAACTCTTAGACTTGACAGCATTGAGCTCTGACTCAACGTTTATTACAGAAACAACTCCATCACCCCTAGCCACAGCACAAATCTTCACAAATTTATCCACCACATCAACTTCAGGAAGAGCCAGAGCATGAACAAAGGCAGGATTCAAACATTGTCCCGTATTACCTTTATTTCCTGCGTTAAGTGTGCCTACAGCAAACAAAGAGAACTTCAACAGCCTATCTAATAAGCTAGATATATCAACATGTAATATTCTAATACATTAGCTGGGTCATGAGTATTGGATGCACGTATGTATCTGACACTACATTCAGCCATTCTAGGTTTTGTATGCACTGTGAAGGATCCACTGGAAATTCCCATGTCCGTCCAAGACGGGTGAACTTATGTAAAATGATTAAGGGGGTACCATAGATGTTGCAGAAAGGCTGAGTTAGATTCTTTTGGAAAATGGCAACGAGAGAACGAAAATTAGATGTCACTGGCAGGAAGCAGTAATCATTTTTTAGGTCTCACGAACTTGACTGAGCAGTAGGAGTTTTGAGCATTAAAGTAGGCAGATCCCAGTAGAGTAGTCCTGAACTTCTTCTGCCCAATCTTGCTAGGCAGACAACTTGAAATATAGAAAATCACTCTTGCAAAAATTTATGACACACCCAAGCTAAGAGCTCTAGAATAATATTTAAAATGGGAGGAAGATACTTTATTCAATCAGTAAAAATAGGAGGAAGATAATAGACTATCGACTCTCAATTCCCCTTTCTCACCAACAAACTGAAATGTCAGTGATGTTTCTGAGCAACAGAGGATACTTTTAGATAAAATTCTAAATGTGGACCATTCCATGCTCCAACAATTGACCAATGACCAGTTATCTGATTAATAATTTACTCATTGAGTATTTCTTCTGCCACATGACCAATACCATAGAAATTGGAAAATAGAAAGCAAAGTTACATAGTATTACACACTTGACTCATACTCCTGAAACTTATCTCTCTGAGAATCCATGTTTGCTTATAACAATATCATTTTATCTATTTAGACTTAAGGGGAAAATATTAATACTGTCTTACACATATTCAACCATTACATATCCTATTTAAACTACTATATGAAATATTCAATAAAAAACATCTGTTCTTAATTAACCAACTACTATAATGGAATGGGAGGATTGGGAATTCTTGCTTCTTCTACTTTACATTGTAAGAAGGATAAGCTTAATCCCCTGTGATCAAAATATAGGGAGATAATTACCAGATATTCTAAAACTTAGTGATTTCGCTCCTTTTCCAGCTAGTGTAGTAAGGCAAGCTTATAACTAAGTGGGTATGTAGCTAGTGTAGTAAGGCACACCTACAATTCAGATATGCAGTTCTGGTGTAATAAGGCATGCCTAAACTTGAAGGTACATATTACCAAAGGAATTAATACTAGAAATTGCAGTTCTAGAAAAGAGTGCATAGTAGAAGGATTAACGTACCAAAGTCCCAAATCTTCTGCGGCCGTCCCTTGGAGAAGTCCCATAGCACAAATTTTGAATCAAGACCCCCAGTAATGACTAAAAAATGACTCAAAAAAACACAACATACTGTCAACATCAGCTTATAAAAAATATTCCTGGAAACTTTAGCTAGGAGGCTAACTTAGCAAGAGTTTAGCAGATTGACAATATATACTTTGGCATAGCAATTGACAGTAAATATTGTTCTTCAAACATCATCAGAAATTAAATAATATGTAGCAGGCTGTCATAATTTGCATGTTTTACGAAAACTTTATGCGCCACAACTTGCATGTTTTATGAAACCTTATGTTGCCATCCCATATAGATTAAACTGGTGATTGGTTGCACGAGGAACCCTACATCAAGATTTTGGTTGCACGAGGAACCCTACATCAAGATTCTCTCGTAAAAACTAAAGGGCCAAGGGATGTCATATACTGTGTGTCTGCATCTCTCTTTGAAGTCTCACTCTCTATGTCTCTCTCACATGCACACAGTAAGAGCGAGAGAAACAGAGAGACAGCAACTGTAAAAGAAGTCTTAATTGATTTCAGTTATCAAAACACATAACTTGATTGCAAATCGCAATTACTTGTATATCATTGTAAAAATGGTATCATTCTTTACAAGATTATGACTAATTTGTCAAATGCTAGCCAATGCAAACCCTCAGAAACCTACCAGCTTAAACTCACAAAGAGACTACAAGTACAACTTAGAGGAAGAGTTAGTTTCTCCAAGAAAGCTGCAGTCTATGTATAAGTGGACATCATATACCTCTAAAATAACTTTGGATAAAAACACTATCATACTTCTTATGGTGCTAAAATTTCCAAGTGTCTGGTTCATGCATTTACGTAGGCCATTCAGTTCAACGTGTATGTGGGTCATATGTATATCTAGAGGGGGAAGGTCAATTTCACGGAGGGGGATGTAGGAATTCCGAAAATTTTAGTTCAAAAGTACCTTCCCAAGGTCTCCAAGGGATGAATTGAACACTGCTACATATCTGATAAGATAGTGAAGGTCACAAATGATGATCGGTTCGGAATAAAAAAATAGTGCCCTATGTGAAGTTTGGGGAAGAAAAATTGGAATTAACCTTCACAGCAAAAATACAAGTAGGACTTCACATGCCAGCAAGATAATATAAGAAGGACAACAACAAATAAATAGAATGTAGAACAGTAAATTTTAATTAAAATGAATGACATAAAAAAAATCACCATGTTTCTGGGGAAAAGTACAAACTTGTTATAGTAATTATATAAAAAAGGATACACTTGTGTGGCCATCTCTCAATGTTTTGTACATGCGATTTTGGCGGATGTCAATGATCTGCAACACAAGTAGCACTTAGATGTCCAACATACTTATGGAAAGAGAGAAACAGTTTTTATCTTTTAAAAGTTTCACAACTCATCAGTTTTATCTCTTATGGGAACAGCGAAACAGATGTCCAACATACTTATAGAAACAGAGGAACTGTCTGTACTACCTTGACATCACCATTATCATCTGCAGCAGCGAGGAATGATGACTTCGAGCTGCAAGCAATCTACAAAACAGAAAGGTTAAGCACACAGAAACAGAATAGGCATTGTTTGAAGATATAGTACACCTAATTGAGGTACCTGAAATATGACCTTGTTAGATAGGAGAAATCATAAGAGATTAAAATGTTGAAGGGAAGATATTTAAACATCACAAAATTGAATGGACAAAGCCTAATACATATCCGAATGAACAAATACAGAGTAAATCCTACATTTCTGTTTTTAAGCCTGTACAAGGTGAATCTGTTGGACATGACATTTAGACTAGAGCCTAAAAACAGAGAATTGAGTGCACAATTGCCTAAAAGAAACAAGGGACGCTTCTCGAACAAAGTCCTAAATTTTATCAGAACTTTTTTTTTTTTTGGATAAGGAAAAATTATAATGAGGCTAGTTCAGAGTTCAAATTCGTCAATGTGGAGATCTGGTACAGTTTATTGCAGAGCAATCGACCTATTAGCGTGGTGGTTGAAGCAAAGGGATTTACAGAATGAGATGGACAGATAAGTAGTATAACTTTTCCCTGGTTTGTGTACCTAGTCCTGAAATTACATCAACATGTACCACTATTTGGGTTTGAAAAGCAAAGTGATCCATAAAATTTACATGTGTGAACAGGAAACCACACGAGAAACCTCCTAAATTGATTCTAGCTAAACTCCTTGAGCTAATGCAAAAAAAAAAAAACAAATAAATGGATCAGGTTAAGAGATAAGAATGGTAAATAACTGATACATTTAGCTGAAGTTCTTGGAATCAAAGTCCCAAAATACACACAAGATGAGAGGCTCAAGACTACTCCTCTGTCCCAATTTATGTGGACTTTCCATTTTTCGAGATCAAACTATGTGAACTATGACCATCATTTTAAAATGTATTTTTCATCATATTGTCATGAGAAAAAATTGCAACTTATAGTACTTCTCGTATAGTTTTTGAATATCTAAATTTTAATTTTAAAACATTAAGTTGATCCAATCCAATCTAACTTCAAAGATTTAGTCAAATTAACTCTAGGGAAACGAAAGGATCCACATAAATTGGGACTGAGATAATAATAAAGAAGATGCTGAAGATGGTAAGATATTGTATTGCCAATTGAACTAATGATCGGGCATACTCCTGATAACATGACAAGTGGAAAATAACAAAACGAGCACAATGGCAGATTTTTTGCAAAGAGGAGAGCAAAGTTAAATTTATAGTGCTAAAATCCATTCTTAAAAGGTATGGACAGTGAGAGAAAGGAAAAAATATAAGGATAAAAAAAGAAAACAAACAGAAATCATACCTGATTTATCTCATCCTTGTTGTAATTGTAACTGTGCAACAGTTTCGATGCAGTAACCTTGAGATACAGTTAAACTGGATTAATAACAAAATTCTGTGCCCAAAAGTGATAAAAGAGAATTAAGTGGAGAGAAGCCAACTCAAACCAAATCACAACATAAAATTAAGGGAAAGCATTTCATTTAGAGAGATGTTGGTAAAGATCTAAATTTAGAAAATAAATATGCACATTAGCAAAGAGTGCTAAAGCCTTTACATGCCATTGGATTCAATGTCGCTATAGGCTTTAGGGACATTTACAAAGAACGTTAATTGCCACTAAAAAACATATTTAGCCATTTGTGAGGTACCATAATCACACAAGATGCGGTAAATTATAAAACCACACAAAAGAAACAAGTTTAAAAAAAGCACAAGAAAGTAATGGTGGAACAATATAACATTACCATGTTCACATCAAAGCATTTGACTTCACTTCCCAATGAGACATAAACAACATCTTCATTTCCTGCACCATGGATACCATGTTTGAAATTGACGACTCTCACAAATTTCCAAATATGTTATCAGTGCCAATGGAAGGTTATCATCCCTCCAACTAACTTATTACAGTGCAGAACTAACAGAGAACTCAAAATCAGTAGTCACTTAATTCTCAGTAACTGTCCTAAAATAGCATATTACTTTGTCTAAAACAGCAGCATATGTTTTTAGTTGGAATGTTCTTTGTTAGTGTTAAGAGTATTAGAGTTGGAATATTAGAAGTTCTTAAGTTAGAGTGGTATATATCAGTGGCAGACTTATGGACAGGACGAGGGTGGAATTTACATCTGAGAAGAAACTTAAATGACTGGGAAATAACATCCATAGCAAGATTTCATGACACAATGGCTAGGGCTACCAATCTAACAGAAGAGCAAGATAGACTGATATGGAAAGGGGAGAGAAAGGGAGAGTTCACTGTAAGTTCTGCATATCGAGAATTGAGATCTAGTGAAGAGCAGCAAGCAGGATGGCCTTGGAGGATGATCTGGAGAACAAAAATCCCATACAAGGTGAATTATTTCACATGGCTTTTGGCAAAGGAGGAAGTCTTG
>JAJOOR010009793.1:0-32785 GCA_036250505.1 Solanum acaule
GCTTCCCTTTCATTCACTGATTCACACTAAATCTTTTATACCTTTTTCGCATAAAACTTGCTCCCACACCCCCTCTCTTTCTTTACAAATCCTCCATCTGCAACTGCTGAACTTAACTATCATTTTGACTAATTAAAGCAACCCCATCAATTACTGAACTTAACTGTCATTTTGACTAATTAAAGCAACCCCATCAATGCTTCCAAACTCTAAATTAACAACAACAACAACAATAAAACTATATATATGTGCAGAACCCAAACACTTCGAAACAGTGAAAATTATCACAAACAAAGCAAAAACTATAAAATCAGGCTAAAAAAAATTGTAAATGGAATGGAGTAAGCATCGAATAGCTTTACTGACCTCTGGCTTGGATCATCATCGGTGGATTGATGAACAGCCCGAGAACGACCCATTTCTTCCGAATTTGAAAGCACAAAACTCCGGTGACACACAATTCTCCGGCTGCCGCAAAGACAAAGTGCGGCACTTTTCTGAGCAAAATTCCTAGATTTGGGGAATGAAGAATTACGTCCTTTTTATACTATTCAAAAATCAAAATTAGGCTTTAAAAAAATCATTTTTCACTCATTTAGGAAAAAAAAGTACTACGTTTATAGTATAAAAATTAAACTTAAGTACCACTAGTATTCGAATTGATTCTAAGAAATATAATTATTTATTTAATTATAAGGACAAAAGTTGGAAAAAAAATAATATCAATTGTTTTTTATTTATCAAAGTGGACAAGAAAAATGAAGTTTTATTTTTATTTATATTGGATAAGTAAACAAAAACAGTGTTATTAGTTTTCTGTTTCGAATGTATTAAGTTATTTATATTACATTTTGTTAAGTTTATAATACTTTTTATTTGGTTTAGATCACGAATGATAAAATCTCACTAAATTAATATAGGTGGGATCATAAAATATTCTTATTTTATAGAAATTTTGTATCGATAAATTAATATTTATTAATTCAAAGAGTGTTTTGAAATTCAATGAAGGTTAATTTATTTGCATCAAAATCATTGTATTTTACTAATTTGTGTGTCATATTTATTGAATTCACATAAAAATAAAAATAAAATATATAAAGTACAATGAATACATTAAAATTATTGTATCTTACTAAATTACATTTATTGAATTGATATAAAAACCAAAAAAAAAAACCATTATGCATAAAGTACAATGTGTGGCATGATTCAATGTAATATATTTTTTTAGTTAAATGATTCATTGTAAAATAAATTCAAGAATTCAATGATTCATTATAAAAATAAATTCATTATACATAATATTCATATTTTTTAATAATCAAATAGTATTCATTGTATCTTTACTAAGAACTAATGATGAGAGAATAAATTATATAAGCAATATAGGAAAATCATATCCAAACATGGCTTCTCATTTAAAAGGTGTCCCAAAATCAACAATAACAAATTAAATATGTAAAACATTATGTGAGTACAAAAGATATCATTCCACATGCACTCAAAGATTTGCAGTCGTAGCAACACCGGAATTTTTGGATGCAACAAGAAAAGTTAGAAATGAACTTCAACTAGATTTAATTTTTAATAAAAACACAATAGAATCATATTTCACTAAATTGTCTTAAATATATTTGTACTTTTAAGAAATTATTAATTTTAAATATTAATGAGACCATATAGTTATATATGGGTCTTTTGAAAATATATTATTTTATCATCTTATCAAAATGAGCAATTATTCAGTTCTTATGTCTTCGCATTTATTTTTTAAAGTGATCAATATCATTTCGTGATATATAACATTTTTTATCGACTGTCTTTCTCACCTGACAAGGACGAGATTGAAGCGGGTGGAGTCATCAGGAACACTGATGGTGAATGAGTTGTAGGTGTTGTTAACAAATGTTTCAGCCATACTCACACCACGGCTAAATTTGAAGCCCTCCAAACAGGCCTTCATCTGGCTGTCTCCTTTAACTTGTACCCAATTGAAGTAGAGATCGATTCCATTGAAATTATACAACTTCTAGCACATGACCAACCTACTTACGAATCTATTACTATGTCATGCAGGTCAGTTTTGAAGAAGTTGGGGAATCCAGTGGTCCGGCACAACACCAACAAGGTAGCAGATATTTTGGCTAAGCAAGGTACCAAGCTAACAAGAAGCAGTCAGCCCCACGTTTTGTTCTGTATAGAATAGAAAAGGAAAAGTATAATTCAGAAAACCTTATGCTATCCCAAGATCGTCAACTAAGATCAGAAGATTCAACTAAAGAAAAGGAAGCTAAAAGAGAAAAAGAAGAATTTAGAAAGGAAAACTTTGTTATGGAAGAACACTCTTAAATTGCTTTCAATTTTATTTTTTTTGGTTTACAAATGACTAAGGTCACCCCTATTTATACTTGTGTGGGATGGTTCTAGATATTACAAGATTTAGACTATTCTATGATTATTACAAATATCTAGCTCTCTAGAATATCTACTCATTTATTAGATCTACAAGAAAGTTTTAGTGAACTTATCTTCTAGAAACTACTCTAGAATATCTAGATATTTCTTTAAGATAACTCTCTATGTTTCTACACTAGGACATTCTAGAGAAATCTATATAATTCAAAAGTCATCTTTAACTTTATTACAAATATCTAGCTCTCTAGAATATCTACACATTCATTAAATCTATAAGAAAATTCTAGTGAACTTATCTTCTAGCAACTACTCTAAAATATCTAGATATTTCTTCAAGATAACTCTCTATGTTTCTACACTAGGACATTCTAGAGAAATCTATATTATTCAAAAAATCAACTTTAACTTTTTTTCACATTCAACCCTCCGGCCTACGTCAAAAAATACTAAAAGACAATAAAAAGGAATTGTCAATTAGTAAAATAATAACACTAGCTACGTATAATAAGTCAGTTCGTTTTGAAAATCTTACTTTAACTTCTAACTATGGTAGCGAAACATTAACCTTTTTAACCAAAAAAAATAATTGATTAAAGCTAGTAATGACAACTTGAGTACAATATTTATACGTGGATTTGATACTATTCCCATATTCTCTTTCCAAGTATTTCTTAATAGACAATTTCTATTCAATTAGTAAACATCTAACTTATTCTTGCAATAGTAAATTCCTTCTACTACCAGATAAAGAATTGATTTTGCTTATAGATTTTGTAAACTTTATTAGTGTGTTATATAGATTTTGTCAACTTTATTTTGATACGTTATGTTAGTAACTTTTTTTGTTTGTTTGTTTGTGTTTGCCCATCATTTAAGTTTTCAGTCTTGATAAAAACTAATATCTAGATGGGTCAAAATATCATGCCACGAATTTTGTGTTAGAGTGGATTCCTTTTATTAACTAAAAAATTTATTTACCTTCAATTGATATCATATTCCTTGAGTCGGAACTCTTATTTACCTTATGATAGGTATTCTTTTTTATAAGATATCATTATAAAAGTGAAAAATTAAGATGAATTTTCTTTGTCTCGTCCACACTTAGAAAAGAAAAGATCAATAAAAAATGGCTAGTCCATGTTGGATTAATTGAAAGTGTTTTTGATGGTAGTAAAAGTTATAATTCAAAAGCTGAAAACATAACTTTTCCCAAAAATAATTTAGAATTTTGGTCACCATGGTGAAAGTAGAATTTTTATTGAGAGGTGTGAACATAGCCGACCATGTGGTGGGCTGGAAGTGCACGTGAATATGTTAATTTGGAAAAAGCACTTATATCTTAAAGAACTATCATATATTTTTGAAGGGTAAATTTTAGGTTTAGCAAACATAAAAATCAGCTATATAGTTATAATTTTGCTATTTGCGTTCCATAGCAAACTGAGCATGAGATCTGTATAAAAATCGTAGGCAGCTTTGATTTGTATAAAATCGTTGGCATCTTATTTGTATAAATCGCAGCGATTTATATAAATCGAGCGTTTGTGTCTATGAAAATTGTGTTTGTATATGTATATGTTCTTTGTGTTTGAATATCTGCATAAAATTTGAATTCATGTACAATTGAATCAAGTTAAAACAGTTGTATTTGTATATATAAAATCTCTCTCGCTTTAGACAAACACAAATTATACATTGTATTTTGTATAATTTGTGTTTGTATAAAGCGAGAAAGAGAGAGGCAAAAGAGAACTGGGCAGATGAAGATTTGTATTGTATAATTATAAGTGTATAGGACGAAGAGATATGTATTTGCATTTGTATATACAGTTTTCTCTCGCTTTATACAAACGCAAACACAATTTATACATTTTTGTTTGTATAAGTGAGAGAGGCGAAGGAGAGTGGCGAGCAAGATCAGTGAGAGTGGATCTATTAGCTTATACCATTAGTACAAAGCACCATTTCATACTTTTTATGGGGGCACTATTAAATATATTTAGTTTCTGTCAGTTTCTCAAGATAAATATACATATATATACATAATTTTTTCAGAAGTTAATGGGACCCCACAATAGCATGTGGGTCCGCCTCTGGTCAGGGGTGCCCCCTTAAGCCCGTGAACATCAATGCGTGACTTGAGTTCGAGTTTAGGTTTCTTCATTTTCATTTTTAGCCGATAATTTTAAAAAATGCATAAAAAGTGTAGGTGATAGGTTTCAAAACATGCAACCTGACGTAAGCAAAATGGTTCTCAAACCACGATCCACAAAGCCAACTTCATTCACTTATGTCATTAATTTCTATCTATATGTAAGAATATCAAATGAGACAATGTTGCATGATATCACTTCCACTACCATGCATCTATCCTTAGTTCGTCTTTGGATGTCAAAATTATATAAAGTAAATGCACAAAAAAATAAAAGGAATTCAATACATAATATATATGGTATGCCCAGAGTCTACATCCTGGACGTGGCCGACATTAGAGAACCATCGCTAGTCCCCAAGCAAATTCTTGGCCTGACTGACTACTTAGCGGAAGACTTACTCAAGGGAATAGGGAACTTTAAATGCATAAACAAACTCAATAGTCTCAAGATCTCAAAAAAAAAAAAAAGGAACACACTGAGAGACTCATCAACTCTAACTATCTATGAAGCCTCTAATACTAGGATAGATTTTGGGGAAAGACCCACGACAACTCAACAATAACAGGAAAATAAATGTGAAATCCTCATAAAAGAAAGGAGGCTTACCAAAGCTAACTCGAGTGCAAGTGATCTCACAGAAGCACATGTTGATGACCCTGAACACTTGTATCTGCATCATAATAAGATGCAGGTTGAATGACACCAGTACATTGAATGTACGAGTATGTAAAAAAGATCGAATGCATAGATAAGTGAATTGATAAGACTGAAAGAATACTCACCTCAACTCAACTAAACTTAATACAAAGCAATAATAAAAGATGTAATGTTTAAAGTTTCATAAATAAAAGATACTAACTCAAGGATGTATATAAAAATACAATAAATTATTCTTTACTCTTATTTGGGAGATTCTCTAAGTGGCAACCATCGCTATGATCTATATGATGATACATCGTCTCGCCCACGCTGTCATAATTGTCATATACCTTGTCGGGCTATAGAACACCTCAACTAAGTGGATCCACTAAAGTTATGCTCGAAATCAATAAGGAGTCGTCTAAAAGGTACGATTCTTTATCCATGTTGGCAACACGGTTTAAGAGGAATATGTGTTGTTTGAACTTATCCACATATCGATGCTCAATACTACTCCTAATAAATATATATACTCATGCTCAAGTAGAAATACTCTTTTTTCTGTTTTGAGTTAATTACTAGATTAACCTCTTAAAAGAGGTAATTGCTTTGAAATATCCTGAACTCATAAACTCATTTTAGAAATCAAAGTTTCTCTTTGCTCAATGTAAAAATGTTACATTTGGGAAGACTTAGTTCCCTTATATTTTTCCTCAATCATGTATGAAACTCTTCTCAAAACTCATCCTTATTTTTTCAGAAAATTAGTTTAAGATCATTGTTGGTTAAAAAGGATTCTCAATAATCACTTCATAAAAGCTCTTGAATTTTCCTCTTAAACTCAATTTAGTTTTGAATGTACATTAAGACATGCGATTAGGATATGCAGAGATTTCAAAGGTAAATGGAGCTTATAGGAGCTAATACAGAGAAGGGAAACGTGGTCATAAGTTAAAAGAACATGTGTCAGATGAAACAAAGAAAAGAATCGACCCAGCAATCTTTGGCGTACTACTAGAGCAGGGAGCTAGTCCCTAAACTTCAAAAGTCTGGGCGCACTGTTGGTGCGGTCGCCAGGACTTGAACTTCAGATAGTGATGCCATATTTTGAGAGAAAAAATTGTTGCTGCCAACTCGAGATCATGAGTTGGGTAGTTTTTTTCGTGAATCTTAAGCTATCTGGATGCATAGGTATATCCTTACCATTCTACATTAATACATAACCAAGTCCAACTCTAAACGCATCGCAATAAACAACAAAACCCTTTGTACCCTCTGGTAGGGTCAACACTAGGGCAATGGTTAATCGAGTTTTCAATTCCTGAAAGCTTTTCTCACCAGATTCAAATCATTAATACTTAGTTATTTTCTGAGTCAACTAAGTTAACGGGGATGAAATAGATGAAAACCCCTCGACGAACCTTCTCTAGTAATCATCCAACCTCAAGAAACTCCTTATATCAGTTGGTGAGGTGGGTGTTGGCCAATTTTACACTGCCTCAATCTTTTGAGTGTCGACTCAAATTCATTTGCCAGACATAATGTGGCCTAAAAACGCCACAGATTCAAGCCAAAATTCACACTTAGAGAACTTGGCATATAATTCTTGATCTTTGAGAGCTTGTGGAACTATTCTAAGATGGCTAACATGGTCCTTCTCATTCCTCGAATAAATCAATATGTCATCACTGAACACAATAACAAACATATCCAGATACGGCTTAAATACTTTGTTCATAAGATCCATGAACGATGCAGGAGCGTTGGTCAAGCAAAAATACATCACAAGGAACGCATAATGACCATAACGGGTCATGAATGATGTCTTCGGGATGTCACTTTCTCTTACTTTCAACTGATAATAGCCAGATCTGACGTCTATCTTAGAGAAGCAAGTAGCACACTAAAGTTGGTTGAAAAGGTCATCAGTTCTCGGAAGGGGATATTTATTCTTTATGGTGAACTTGTTCAACTGGTAATCGATATATATCATAAAGGAACCATCTTTCTTTCTCACAAATAAGAACGGAGCGCCCCAAGGTGAGACACTAGGTCGAATGAAACATTTATCAAGAAGATCTTTCAACTGCTCTTTTAACTCAGCTGGAGCCATTCTATATGGCAGAATAGAGATGGGTTGAGCATCAGGAAGAATATATATTCCGAAGTATATGTCTCTCTCAAGAGGAACTCTGGAAAGATTGTCTAGAAAGACCTTTGGAAACTCACTCACAACTGGAACTGATTAAACACTAGAGTCATGAACTCGGACTAAGTGATAGATGCACCCCTTGGAAACTAACTTTCTAGCCTTAAGGTATGAAATAAAATGACCTTTTGACACTGCTGAACTACTCCTCCACTCTAAAACTGCCTCATTAGGAAACTGAAACTTGACTACTCGAGTTCTACAATCGATTAAGGCATAAAAAACATGAAGTCAGTCCATACCTAGAATAACATCAAAGTCCATCATATCTAGCTCAACTAAGTCAGCCATGGTGTCCTTGTGATAGACAGAGATGTTACAATCATGATAGACTTTTTCTGCTATAATAGACTCACCAACGGGTGTGGAAACACTAAAGGGCTCAAAAAGTTGTTCGGAGAAAATATCGAATCTCGTAGCTACATAAGGAGTCACCAAATACAAACTCGTACCTGAATTAAGTAAGGTATAAACATCAAAAGTAAATACTTTAAGCATACCATTGACAACATCTAGAGACTAGTTATAGCATACAATTGATTTGATCCTCTGCCTGTCCCTGAAGTGGCTCCTCTCGGAGCAGCTTTGTCTACCGGAGACGCTGAAGAAGATTGGGCTCTGTTACCCCAATTACCCTGCCTGTTCTTAAGGCACTCTCGCATAAAGTGACCCATATAACCACACTTGAAGCAACCATTGGAGCCATCACGACACGTTCCTAGGTGGTACGTATCACAGTTAGCACATATGGGGTCCAAGTAACCCCTTGTGCCACACTACCCTGAGACTAAGTAGGTTGAGCTCTGAAATTCTGGGATTTTTGGTTCCTGTAATAATTTTTGTTCTATGTAGTAGGCGCACTAGTTGATGATGGACCAGGCCTAGATGACCTTTACTGAAAGGATGGCTGATTTACATTCTTGTTCTTCTGTTGGCTGGACTCATGATTTGTTGTCTTAGCCCTCTTATTGCGGAACTTTTCCATGTCTCTCAACTTATCTTCCTCAACTTGCTGCACAAGAATAATAAGCATAGGTATGTCCATGTCCCCTATCAACATAGTCGTCTTACCTTTCTTACTCGATAATCGGGATACCCCAGACACAAACAAACTCATCATGCTCCTTATATCAGTCACCATCTCCGGAGCATAGCGGGATAGCTTAGTGAACTTGAGGTTGCACTCTTGCAAACTCATAGACTCATGCTTCCGATTAAGAAACTCTCTTACTTTTGCTTCCCTTAGCTTTCATGAAAAGAAGCGCCTCAAGAGAGCATCTTCAAACACAACCCAACCCAAAGGTAGTGCCCCATCTGCATTGTTCTTTTTCCATTGATCATACCATATCCTAGCAACATCTTTAAGATTATATGAGGCTAACTTTACATGTTCTGCATCAACAACACACATGACCTCAAACATTTTCTGAATTTCTTCCACAAAGTATGAACTTTGGGTGATTCATTCTCAAAAACTCATAGATTCTGGATGTATCAGCCACATCCTGACGACCGGACTCCTTGTTGTCTGATTTGCCACAACCCGAGTCAATATCTGAATAACATTCCTTAACTCGGCATTGGTGACATCTCCCTGAGGAGTTGCACTTCTGGTGCATTAGGAGCTTCTTGACCTTGAGGATTAATATTCCTCATAGCAAGACGTCCTCCAACAGCTCTTTGTAGAGGCATGGTCTGAAAAAGACACACATAAGCAAGTGTTATAGGAAACTTTTATAAAGTTGAACTCTATCATACGAAAAAGAGTAAGAAGAAAGTGAAATGTTCTTAAATGTCGTAGCCTCCCAATTATAGATATGGCGTGCTTCACACCGATAAGAAGAACTCTACTAAACACGACTTCATAGACACCCTAGGACTCTTGAACTTTGTGCTCTTATACCCCCGAGGCTATACCCTGGATGTGGATGACACTTGAGAACCATCATTGATCCCCAAGCGAATCCTTAGCCTGACTGACTACTTAACGAAGGACTTACTCAAGTGAATAAGGAACTTTAATGCATAATTAAACTCAATAGTCTCAAGATCTCATAACAGAAAGGAACATACTGAGAGACTCATCAACTTTAACTTTCTATGAAGCCTCTAATACTAGGATAGATGTCGGCACAATACCCATGACAACTCAACAATAACAGGAAAATAAATGTAAAATACTCTGGGAAGTAATGAGGCTCACCAAAGCTAAATGGGGTGCAAGTGATCTTAACGAAACTCATGTTGATGACCCTGAACACCTGTATCTGCATCATAATAAGATGTAGGTTGAATGACATCAGCACATTCAATGTACGAGTATGTAAAAAGATTGAATGCATAAATAACTGAACTAATAAGACTGGAAGAATACTCAACTCAATACAAAGTAATAAAAAGAGATGAAATGTTTAAAGCTTCATAAATAAAAGATATTAACTCAAGGATGTATATAAAAATACAATAAATTATTTTTTGCTCTTATTTGGGAGATTCTCTAACCGATAACTATCACTATGATCCATGTGATGATACAATGTCTCGTCCACACTGCCAGAATTGTCCTATAACTTGTCGGGGTATAGAACACCTTAACTAAGTGGATCCACTAAATCTATGCTCAAAAGCAATAAGGAGTCGTCTAAAAAGTACGATCATTTACCCATGTTGGCTACATGGTTTATGAGAAATGTGAGTTGTCTGAACTTATCCCCATATCGGTGCTCAATACGACTCACAACAAATATATATACTCATGCTCAAGTAGAAATACTCTTTCTATGTTTTGAGTTAATTACTCAAATTAACCTCTTAAAAGAGGTAACTGCTCTGAAATATCCTGAACTTATAAACTCGTTTTAGAAATCAAAGTTTCTCTTTTCTCAATGTAAAAATGTTACATTTGGGAATACTTAGTTCCCTATATTCTTCCTCAATCGTGTATGAAACTCTTCTCAAAATTCATCCTTGCTTTTTTGGAAAATTAGTTTAAGATCATTGGGTTAAAAAGGATTCTCAATAATAACTCCATAAAAGCTCTTGAACTTTCCTCTTAAACTCAATTTAGTTTTGAATGTGCATTAAGACATATGATTAGGATATACAAGAATGTCAAAGGTAAATGGAGCTTATAGGAGCTAATACAGAGAAGGGAACGTGGCCACAATTTAAAAGAATACGCGCCGGATGAAAAAAAAAATTGGCCCAACAATCCTTGGTGTACTGCTGGTGCAGGGCGCCAGGCCCTGAACTTCAAAAGTTATGCATGGGCGCATTGCTGGCACGCCTCCCCAAGGCTTGATCTGCTGAAGGCCAGGCTTGGCGCATTACTGGCGCGCCGCGCAAGGCCCTCCCCAGCATCCCTGATGAATTTTGAAGTTAACTTAGGACCCCAAATTAGTTTAGAATTAGGAAATTGTTCCTAAACTCTTCTTGTTTCTCGAACCCAAAATCAATACATGAGAGCTTTCAATTTCTTTTGAAAACATAACCTGGCGAACTGAAACATCTTAGTAGCCAGAGGAAAAGAAAGCAAAAGTAATTCCCGTAGTAGCGGCGAGCGAATGGGAGCAGCCTAAACCGTGAAAACGGGGTTGTGGCTTTACTAAATTAGTAGGGTTCATGTGATACTAAGCATGAACAACACTATAAGCAGTGGCGTACGCAAGATTTTTTATAAGGGGTGTCACCATTTAAAATGAAAAACAATAAATAAAATAATGTGACATCATAATGTTTTTTGAAAAAACAAAGAACAAAATATGAATAAAATGCAATTCGCGCTCACTATTGTACCTTTTCTAAAAAGAAATATTTTTAAAAAAATCATGAGTTTTTTTTCTTTTTGAAATATATTCAAAATACAAACTTTTAATAATTTGTTCGTAATTAATTTCATTGGTGAGAAAGAAGGTGAAAGAAAAAAAACATAAAAAATAAGCAGAATGTATAAAAACATGACAAGCTCTAGACTCGAACACACAACCTTCCCCATAGAGTTAAGGCACCCGACCAGCTAAGCTGAGCATACATTTATGTTACAAAGTGTCACTGTATATAATATATTCGATATTTCTTTTTTTGCCTTTAATTATATATGTGTATATAGTAAAAAAATTCGACGAAGCAGTGTCATGTGACACCCATTGGACCTATGTAGATCCGCCCCCTGACTATCAGATTCACAAAACAAAAGAATCAAAACCTCAATCATTAAAGAACTGAATTCAATATCAAGAACTATGAATGGATCCTTTAGATATGACGATTTTTGACTGAATTGAGATGTAGGGCGTGATGATGAACTAGTCCAACACTATGATAGTCTTACATACATGGGAAAAACAAAGGTTCTTGGTGAAAATCGATGGAAACTTGAAGAACGCTTGAACCCTAGCTTTTTCTCTTATTGGAACCTTGCTCTAATTCTTCTAAGTGTTAAAGAATGTGAAAAGATGTTTTAACACTAATTAGACCCTTAATTAGGTGAAGAAAAAATGTGGCTTAGGCTTAGAAGGAGTGCAAAAAGACCAAACTACCCCTCTTAAAAACTATCGAGGTGCCTTGAAAGGAAGGTTCACTAAAATGGGCATATCTTTTTACTCTGAACTCAAAATGAAGAAATCTTGGTGGCATTGGAAAGAGGACTCAAAGAACCTTTAATTTGATAGGTCATGGGTCACCTTATAATTATGTGCTGAGAAATATGGTTGTTTGAAGTTGACCCATAACTTAAAACTGATGGGTGACTTGTACGAACCCCTTTTTAGCCCTTTTTGAAGTCCGAGGTGTTACAATATACGTTGAAAAATTCCTTAAATGTTATTTACACAACATCATTTTTCTATAAACTAACACCTCTTGAATACATGAAGCTCCGTTATTACTTGATCAAGCATATATTAATATTGTAATAACTAGCTAAACTCAAATGGTTAAATACAAATGATAACAAACGATTTTCAAAATAAGCAAGATTGTCGAAGTTTGACCACACAATTTATAAGAAATTATGAGGAAAGATTAATTTTATATAGAATGAGAAAAGAGTAAAAGAAGAAAAAAAAGTTAAAAGGGGTATAATGGCAAAAAGTATCAACAAATAGAGGTTATTTCATATCCATCAAACCAAAATTCACAAAAAAAATAAAAAATTAGAAAGTTAACCATCAATTTTAATACATTATATTTTCACCTTCGTTTGGGTTTTATAACTAGTACTAGTACTAGTACTAGTATTATGCGTTGATAAGTGGAACGGTAAAAGAAATTTTACAAGTCTGCGTCCAAATTGATACAATAGAATTTTCATCACATTTAATTGGATGCATACAAATATTTGTTATGCTACGAACTAAAATGTTTGTGTCTATTTGTTTAACTTTATACAAATTTTAAGTGCATACTCATAATCGGAGAGCATAGATGTCAGTTGAAGTCAAGTTAAATGGTACGTTTATGTATTATGTCTTTTTGATTTCACATAAAACAATATTGAAAATTATTAAAAGAAAAAAATAACTATCTGTTTTATAACTGAAATATTTTAGAAGTTTAAATTAAACAACTCAAATTTTCATATTGATAAATATAGTTTTTACAATAACATCCAAAATAATATATCGCAAACAAATGACTACACCTTGTTAACTAAAAATAATACTTATATTTATAAATAATAATAATAATTACTATGTAAAGCTAAACATTTAGGTCTTCTAAGAATAATATATTAAAAACAAGTAGTATTTAAGAAAAAAAAAAATCTAAATTAATATTATTCGTGTGTGTATGTGTACATATTTAAGCCTTTTTTTTGTAATTTGGATATAGACTACTGAATTTATTGAAACACTCGTGTATCATACTGAATGATTCATTTTATTAATATGAATGGTTTCTTGGCCGTAAATTTGATTAAGCTCCAAAAGTGTATTCTTTGTATGCTTTTGGACTTCAAATTTCGATATCTCATTCCTAGAATAATTATTTTAAAGACAATCTTTTAGGCTTCTGCCATTGTCATACTCGAGCACCAAATTGTAAATGATCGATTGATCTTCTTTTATTTTATTAGTTTTGAAACAACGAACATACAAGATTTGACAGTAATGAGAGATGGAAGAGAAACGTCATTTTGATCAGAAAAATCAGACCGATCTCAATGCTAAAGAAATAAAATCGTAAACGCATTTAACAATGTTCTCCCTAACTTCCAAAACACCTACAAATCTTCCGTCATTACAATAATTAAGATTATTTGAAAGAAAAAGAATTAATAACCATGCATCAATCAAATCATATATATAAGCGAAAACTATGTAATATGATTTTGTTGTTTTTGTTTTCAAGATAGTCTAGGATTTAAAATAAGAGAACTTTTCAACTTCTATCTTTAGTTAAGTATGATTATATTTCCTCTGTTTTTATTTACTTGTCAAATATTTCTTAATTTGAATTTCGTTTTTACTTGTCATATTTTACAAATCAAGGAAGGATAATTTCTTTTCTTCCTATTATACCCTCAATTTATTAATATTGAGTCAATGTCTTTGAAAATGTAGTGAGGGAATATGTTTAAGAGCTTGTTTGACATTGTTGTTAGGAGGCCAGAAACACTTATTTTGAGGGAAAAAATGTGTTTTACCAATCAGTAAAAGTGTTTTTAAACAAAAGCAGAAGCAGTTTTTCTATTCTTGGAAAGAAGTTAAAACTGTATGCTTCTTGAGACTAAAATATCTCTTTCATATATACATATTTACCAAAATATATGTCACGCCCCGAGCCTACACCCTGGACGGGACTGACACTCGAAGACCATTGCTGGCCCCAAGCGAACCATTGGCCTGGCTTACTTAACTCAACGGAAGACTTAGCTCATCACATAAATATTTATGAAGAAACTAAAATGTCATAAAGGAACATTCAACAAGCCATTTAGGCAAACTCAAGTCTTTAACATAAGAAATGAAAAGTGAAGACAACTGAAATAACTAACTAACTGTCTGTCTATGAAGCCTCTAAAACAACTGAGATGGATGTTGGGACAAACCCCACAATATCCTAATGGACTAAACTAGAAAGTAATGAAAATAGATCCTCCGGAATGCAAGGAGACTCACCGACTGACTCTGAACTGCTCACTGGATCAACGGTGCACTGAAATGCCGATCCTAGTTACCTGTGTCTGCATCATAAGACGATGCAGGCCAACTGCCATCAGTACATTGAATGTACGAGTATGCAAGTTGGAATGCTAAACAACATAGGCTAGAAAAGGATTCTGAAAGAAACTGAAGAACTTACCTGGCTCAACTCAACTCAACCTGACTGACTCATTTCAATATAAAGCAATTTAAAACAAATGTAATATAAAGAAAAGCTATTTAAAAAAAACATGTTATAAACTTCGTGTGTATACCAAAATACAATAAATCAGAGATGTATATAGAAATACAAATGAACTGATGCATATAAAAATACAATAACTGTTGTGGGAGTTTCTCTAACCGACAACCATCACATAAGAGCTATAGTAATGATACAACGATCAACCTCACGCTGCCAGAGCATCTTATACCTGGCCAAAGATATAGAACCTGAATTGTCTAATGGATTCACTAGTCTAATTTGAAAAGGATTCATCTAAAAAGTATGAACCTCTTCTACCCATGATGGCTACATGGTTCTATGGGGGCTGTGGGTTCTTTGAACGCTCCCCCAATTCGGTGCTCAATACTACTCCCAAAAATGTATTGGCTCTTATGTTTTAAAACATATTTCCTCTGTGATTTGAGATTAGTGCTAAAAAACTTAGCTCAAAGGCTATCTTGGAAATCAAAGTTTCCCTTTTTGCTTCATTTAGAAATCTATTACTCTTTTTTGAAAACTAGCCCGAAGGTTCTTTGGAAATCTTAGTTTCCGCTCTTATTTAAAAAATGTGAAAAAAATATTTTTAAATCTTTTTGGGAATACATAGTCCCCATATACTTCTTTGAAGAAAAGAACTTCAACTTTACTCTTTACTGAATTCAAAACTTAAGTCTTAAAACAAAGTTAAAACATTTGTGAAAGACTTTTATAAACTTTAAGAACTTATCTTAACTTGACTCTTGACTTCTCTTGACTTTGACCTTAACTACTCTTGACTTGACTCTTAACTGATCCTTGAATTGAATTATGGATTCAAGGATTAAGATTTGTGACTGGAAAGATCTTATGTTGTTTAGGAATGATATTAGATAGTTAAACATGAGAAAAGACCAAAAATCAAAATACGGAGGTGGGTCCGCGACGCGAATTCATAATTAAATTTTGGTTTCGAAAACGTCTTTTGAGGCAGAACACCTCGTGTCAGCTCCACGACGCAAAGAAAAAAATTTCAAAATCTGGGACCAAGCGCGCGACGCGCAAACACCTTCAAATTTCGTCCGACGAAATTTCTTTTTCGTTTTCTAGCCCCAATTCACCCAAACTTGATTCTTTTTCTTAAATTACTTTTAGATACGGATACCTAGCAAATGTACTTAAGAACCTAACTCGAAAAAACCTTATGAAGCGACGTAATGAACTCAGAAACTTCCCAACTCAGTCAAATTCAAGAACAATATATGATTTCAAGAATAGGTATCAAGATCATCAATATTCACATGCTTTTAGGACGAATCCAAACTAAAATAAATATGTTTGGCACGTGGGAGAACGATCTCAACGTTATGAGAGCCTCACATACCTGATCGAAGCAAATCCTTAGCGAAAACACCAACATTCTTGAAGAAATTGCCCTTTTCTTCTTCCTCTTTTCTCTTCTCCTTTCTCCTTAGCCCTAGCGTGAAAATTCTGATTTTCTAAAACTAACTAAGTTCAGTCTTGACCCTTATTAAACTCCTAAAATCGGACTAAAATAATAGGGTAGTGAAAAGACTAAATTACCCTTTAAAATCCCGGATTGGACATTTCCTTAATCCAACTTCCAAAGGAATAACTTGCTCATACGAATTCGGAATCGCACAAACTTGGCGGCGTTGGAAAGACCATTCCAAGATCTTCCCAACCATATCTGGAACTACACCTAACTCATCCTGAGATAGTAGTTATGGCCGTCTGAAGTTGACCAAAAACTCAACTTTAACTTATTTGAAATTTTCCAGATTTCCTTATACTTTTCAAAATACTATTTTCAGATTTTAAACTTCTTTCTAGTTGTGAGATGTTACAATATCTCTTATTAATTAATTAACATATCGCATAAATTTGGTTAAATTTCATTTAAAAATTTTATTTTTTATTTTTATATAATAAATTTATATTTTTTTACGATTATATATTATTATTTTATATTTTACATATTATTTTACGTATAATTTTACAGAATTAGAAAAAGAAAAAGATGACAGCAATATTTTTGTAAGGTTAGTAAAAGGAGAAAAAATAACAATTAAATATTTCAATCCTTTTTAAAAAAGGTAAATATTGATTGAAAATTTAAATATGTACATTTTAATTTAATAAAAAAAATTAATTAAATTTTTATAATAGATATTTAAAATAGATTTCTCTATAAATAATTTTAATATTAAAAGTACATTAATAGTGGTCATTTTTCGAAATTTAACTCTCAAAAGCACTTTTTAAAATAGATCAGTCAAATGCAATTTGCTTATAAAAAACACTTTTCAAATAAATTAGTCAAACACATATTGCTTTTTTTTAAAAAAAACACTTTTCTAAAAAGTCATTTTTAAAAAGTGCTTCTAAAAATAAGTCATTTTTAGCAGCAATGTCAAATAGGCTCTAAGACTCTATCAATTAATATGAGTAAAATGGTGAAGTCACTGTACCAATCATTATTTTCTTAATAGATGTGTCAAGTTAAAATATAACAAGTAAAAAATATTCCTATTTTTATTTTATTTTTAAATAATTAGGGCCGCATGGGTTATTTTAATTTCATCAAATATATCCATCCAAAAAGACATAAGAGTAAAGAATACTTAGAGTTTGTCTGACATTGTTGTTGAAAGGTTAAAAACACTTATTTTGAGTAAAAAATATTTAGTTTGGAAAAATAAGGTGTTTGACTAATCAGTAAACCTGTTTTTAAATAGAAGTAAAAATATTTTTTCTGTTGTCAGGAAGAAGTTAAAGAAAATTGCTTCTTAAAAAAAGAAAAGCACAAAATTATTTATTGCAAGACCAACTATCCCTTTCATATATACATATTTATCAATAAATCTCCTATATTTATTTTTTTGTGATGTGTTTTCGTGCATAGTGATTTAATTTGTGAAATGATTTTAAAATTTATTTTTCTTGATATTTTTAATTATATTTAAATCGACATGTTAATATTAAATCTTTTTTTATTCATCTATGTATATTTGAATATGTACATTTTAGTTTAATAAAAATAAAGTTTTAACTAAAAAACTTATAATAGATATTTAAAATAATCTTAATATTAAAAGTGCATTGATACTTGTCCTTTTTCATAATTTGACTCTCAAAAATACTTTTTTTTTAAAATTAATTAAACACAATCCACTTATCAAAACCACTTTTCAAATGAATCAACCAAACACAAGTTGCTTTTTCTTTTTTTCTAAATCTATTTTTAAAAAAGTGCTTCTAAAAATAAGGAGTTTTTAGTAGAAATGTCAAGCAGGCTCTTAGTCCTCATTTGTATTTGCACTTAATTAAGGTCTTAATCTTCATCATTCAAATCTAATTAGTCATTAATAAGTCTATATGATTTCAAGGTCCGAATCTCAATCATTCATATCATAATAGTTAAGTGTGTTTGTTTTTCTTATTTGACAACCACCTAATAGGTCTGAATAGGTCTGAATGATTAAGATATATAACAAAGTTTTAATATTAGTAAGACCGCTACTTCATCTACGTTCACCCACTACCCACGGCTACCATTTTAGCTAAATCTACTACCACCATCATCCTCTGCTCAATCACAACCACTACTATCGTCAATCACCAAATCAACCATCATAATCATTAGCCATCATTTTCAATCATCACCACCAATCATTATATTTTCCACTAATCACTATCAAAAATTACCATCACTAGTCAACATTATATATTGCTAACCGCAATCATCATTCACCATCGCCATTAGTTATCGATATCATTTCACTACTAATTATTAGACGTCACTAATAACAACCAAGGTTAATGACTATTGTCAACCATTATCATAATATACTACCGACAACCATCAACATCAATTAACATCATCCCAAATCGACATTCACAATCACCATCGTTAATCATCACCAACAATAATTGCTATATATAAATTTTAAATATTTTATTAATATAATATTAAATTAATTTAGTATTTTATTTGAATATTATATTTATTATTCTTTGAACAAATACAAATTTTATATATTCAAATGTTAAGAAAACAATCTTGATTATTTAGTATTCAGATCTTAATGCAACATCTTAATATTCAAATATGTATTGAGATTTAAATTTTTAAATGGACATCTTAATATTCAAATATGCATTCAGATTCAAACGTCTTAAACATAATGAAAATAAATAGTGCATATTTATCATTTTCGTTAACACATTCATATTTACTGAATTAAAAAAAATCATTATTTTTACCCCTCCAAACCCAACTCAGATTAAATTAAAAAACAATTCCTCCTTTACTTGTCATAAAATGGGTTTGAATTTTAGTTGTGTGGGGTCGGGAGGGGTAAAAAAAGGGTGAGGTGATTTTTTTTAAAGCCACATTATATTTTTGAAATTTAAAAATCAATTTTAATTTTTTTAATTCACTAACGAAAAGGGTAAATATGCATCATTTATTAGATAATAACGGTATATATATATCACTTTTTAGTGAGGAATATATCTGTTTTAAATCGCAAAATTTTAGTCATATGCTCCTTTCCCCAAAAAAATGAATCATTCACTATTTTTTTTTTATATAGGCAGGGTGCTTATATTAAATTTTAGAAATAAGTCTTAAGTTATATTATTAAATATTATAGAAAAATAGTAAATCTTTATATTTGCTTAGATATATTCATGAAGCTTGATTTCAATTTCTTTTAATAAATTTTGATTTAACGTGAATAATAAAATATGGAAACTACTAATTTTGTTTCTACACGATCAAGGATTTAAAATTAGGAAAGTTTTCAGGTTCTCCTCCCCTTTAATTAATACAATTTTTTTTAATGGTAATAAATAGAACTATGATGTTCATTTAGTTTGAAAAAAAAAAGAAATTCATTCAATATCTTATATGTAGTTAGGGCGATTAAATTAAAATTAGAAATTAATCTTAAATTATATATTATTGAAAAATATAAATGTTAAATCTATGGCTGGATATATTACTAAAACTTGATTTGATTTTTCTTTAATATATGTAGTTAGTGTATACTTCATGTATAATTAAGTTATATTCAGGTTTTTAAATACATCATAATATATAGCTCATGTATAGATAAGCTATATTGTATAATCAATAAACTTTCTATAACTTTTGACAAGTATAATCAAAATATACGTCTTACGACTTTTGATTATTTTTTATGTGAATAAAACATAACTACATTTGTTGTAAACTAATTACTTTATTGTATATATTTGGAACTAACTCAATAAGTTATCCATATTTAAATTCGACCCATGAAATTTAAAAACTCGACCCAAATTCTCAACCATCATTAAAAGATGGGAAAATTGTATATAATAGCAAACTATTAATTCAAATTAAATGTTATAACCATGGTTTGATTTAATTGTACCCCATAGCAAACTGTTGCTATTTCGCCTCTCTCCTGGTGAATCTCGCTCGCCACTCTCGTTCTCGCTGGGCAGTCTCCCTCGCTTCTCTCGCTTTTATACAAACACAAATGTATAAAATGCATTTGTATTTGTATAAAGCGAGAGAAAATTGTATATATACATATATTTATGTTCCCCCCTCTCCCCTCTCCCAGATCTCGCTCGCCACTCTCACTCGCCTCTCTCACTTTATACAAACACAAATGTATACATTGCGTTTGTGTTTGTATAAAGCGAGAGAAAATTGTATGTACAAATACAAATACATATATTTTCGTCCTATACACTTATGATTATACAAATACGATCCTCCCCTGCCCAGTTTTCTTTTGTCTTTCTCTCTTTCTCGCTTTATACAAACATAGATTATACAATTGATCCTTTGTATATGTATACCGAAATAGATTATGCAATTGCTTTCTTTTATATATGTATAGCAAAATATACATATTTATGTTTGTTATGAAACACAATTATGCAAACTATAACTATAGCATGCAAATATGATTTTTATATTTGCTATATGTGAAAATTGCTAAAAAAAGATTATAGTCTTACTAACCACGCTAACCTCAAAACAAAAACCTTCTACAAGATTTTTATTTTACTTTTTGCTTTCTTGAACTCTACATTAACAAAAGCAGTAAAAAGTTAACGGAAAAGGGTCAACATCACCCTCGAACTATTCGAAATAGCTCATATATACCCTTTAATTATGTTTGGGATCAAAACCACCCTTGTCGTCTATGTTTTGGACCACAAATATCCTTAAAACGTTATCTTTGCTATTAGAGCTGACATGGCAGTCCACCCAGGTAGTCCAACATGGCAAAAATACCTTCCTCTCAATAAAGAGAATGCTACTCCATAAGGTTTAATCGAATGCTGGGAATCAGATTAATGTTGGTCCTTAGAAACAGATATGGAATTCCAGAGCTCCTGTCAAAGTAATGAGTTTTAAATGGCTTGTCATCAAGGAAGCTTGTCTAACTCTAGAGAATCTACAAAAAAAAGAGGTATACAGTTAGTAACAGATGTTTCTTGTGTGAGGAAAATCAAGAAAGCAACAGTCATCTGTTCTTGCATTGCTCTTATACTTCACAAGTTTGACATATATTTCTTAACTACCGGGGTCTGAATTGGTCGACAACAGATTCTGAAGTAGATATGGACTCCTCAAACACTTAAAGAAGGCATGGAACACCTTACCTGCTAGCATATGATGGAGTATCTGGAAGGACAGGAATAGAAGATATCTTGATGGACGAAAGAGCTCAATCTGGAAACTCAAATCTGATTTTATATTTACAGTCTCTTGCTGGTGCAAAATGGATATAGTTGAGGATGCTGAAGCCCTGTAGTTCATAGATACTGTCTAGGTAGCGAGGGTTCACTTTTCTTTTGCTCTTTTTGGATGTAATCACAGCACTTTCTTAGTGCTAGTTTTGAGTTTTGGCATCAATAATATTTACCATTTCAAGAAACATTGCCAAAAACTAGGGACCAGGACATGAAATAATTTCTACATTAAGCTGACGAACTATTGATCAAAGAACAGGTAAAATAACACGTCTGCTACTGGCGAAATTTCTGCTCAAGATTTATCTGAAAGCCACCTACTACAAAATCTTAAACTGCAACATGGGATGCCAAAGTGACAACCAAAACAGAACATAATAAAACAACTTATAGATTCATTAACAGAAGAGTGAAGAAAAAAAAGTCAAGTTTAGAAGGCAAGTCTTTATATTTTGAGAAAGGAAACAATGAGTTCAGACGGAAAAACTTGATCTAAATTCTCCTGAACTTGACGAAAGTTCTCGTAATCCAATTTGCTTTATTTATAAATGTGCAAATAGCTATTGCAGCACAGATATACATCCAGCCCCAGGTACTACATATCACAAAACAAAAGAAAGAGGGGGAAGAAATAAACAGATTTTGAGGAACAGGAAAACTAGATATTGAGGACAAGAAAAATTTAGGGACTTTTATCTCAAAAGAAACATTTAGAGACTATTCCCACCAGAGAAGCACAAGGAAGATGTGAAAATGATAGAAATACCCATAGAAATAAGGCTATCGGTGATATTCAGGAAATAGGAGTCCCCAAATACTTGAGCAGTGCTGAATAATGGGTAGAGGAACCTTTCCTCATTTTTGTATGGACTAAGAGAGTCGAGCTCAGAGTTCACTGGGTAAAAGCTGGCAAAAGCACAGGTCTGGGACTGGAAAATACTGAAATCATATTTGCAGTGCTATAATTCCTATAATGCAAGGCTTTTCAAGGGGAGAAAAGGAAGTTGCTATCTAATGGAGGAGGAAACAAGAAATAATATTAAAGATTTTGGGCATAATAAACATTTCCCTGACATAAGCCAGAAGATAAAATGAGTTGCGAAACCTACCACTTTGTCTTTGGGAACATCGAGACAGCACTAGAAGTTTGACTCCTAGAGGTATGCGAACTCTCTACTCAAGTGTAGTCTGGGTGCTTTCTCCCCAAAGTATCTAGTATTTCTTACTCCAAAGGCCAGAATATAAGTGTCTTTTGGATAGATGAAGAAAACAAATGTTCGTTCCCCTCCACCCTGTTTTAAAGTTTTTACTTTGGCACACTAAAGCTCCTATAAAGGTAGCTTGTTTTGGTTGGATTGCAGCATGGGGAGCTTTCCTTACTCAGGATAATCTTCAGAAAAAGGGTTTTGCACTAAGTAATAGATGTTACTTATGTGAAGAAGAGTTGGAGACTGTGAATCACCTTCTTATGCATTGCAGAATGGCTAGACAATGTTGGGAATTTTTCTTCAGTATTTGCTTGGATCATGCCTCAGAGTGTAAAGGAATTATTGGAGAGTTGGCGGCACCAGAGAACACATAAACTTTGAAGCAAATTGGAGAACTATACCTTTGCGGTCTTTGCGCATATTCTGGACTATCTGGCTAGAAAGAAATAGAAGCTTGTTTTGATGGGCAAAAAGATCATATTTCTAGAGTTAAAAACAAGTGTAATTTGTTTTGTTGGGGTAAAAGTAGTTTCATTGATAATATAGATCAATATATGTTTTTGGAGTTGCTAGGAAGATGTTGTAATTGACTGTATGGATATTCCCAGCAGTCTTTTGTAACTTTTGGTTTTGGTACCTTCTTGGTACTTGGTCAATAAACCTTTACCTTATAAAAAAAAAAAAAAATAATACCCATTCTTTATGTTGAGCATCAAAAGACACTTAAACACTCTCGCACACTTCAACGGCTTGAGTAGCTATGCCTCTACTGTTGGCAGCAGAATATTCAAGATCTTTAATAAATTCATCAGTTTAACTTTTGGAGCTTGCTTCATTCTTTCCACACACCATATGACAGAAGGAAGCACCCTGAATTAGGAAGGGGTAAACTAAGGTTTTTAGAGAAAACACATGAATAGAAACTTAGGATAAGGAAAACAACTTAGAAGACATTGTAATTTCCTAGGCCAACTGGTTTAGTTCAGAATTTATTGGAACAACAGCCAAATAAGACTATCAGAAACAATACAAAAGTAGAATTGAATAAGATTGAATCATATAACACTTTGTCATCTGACAATCAGCTAAACGACCTTCTCTAGCAAATACCATATCAGTTGCAACATATAGAAGAACAATGTGGCAAAAAAGAATTTTTGTTTGACTTCATCAAGAAATACATGTCTAGCTGATCCTAGCTAGCTTAGATTGAGGAGCAATTGTTGTTGTTCATTAAGAAAATAAATTATTCGATACAGATGATATAAAAAAAAAAATTGTATCCTCATTGACACTATCATATGTTCATTGTCCAGGTAACATTTTAGAAGTACATTTAACAGTTGAGACTAATCTTTGCAAAACAAGTTTCAATTGTTGACGAGGCAAACCATTTTGGTCATGAAGAAAGAGGTCATTGGTACCAGAGTAATTGATTTTTAGAAAAAGCGAAAATTACAGTTGTTGTGGCATAATTGGAACAAAGTTGTGTACAAGTGAGTACAACTTACATTCTATCTTCAGTCTGTCGAATGAAAAGGAGTACTGACAAAGTTGCTTGGGACTGAAAACATCCCCTTTTACTTAGAAGGGCTTAGGAACGGTGTTGCCAAATGATTGTTGAATATAGTTACTCACCTCACAGCCCAGTTTCCTATGTGGGGTATATACCAGCCGGGTTGCTGTCCAGAGGACCAAACCTGACTGCTGGGAACCTTCAGGCATGAGCGTCTAGATTCTATTTCTTGTTAAAAAAACACATTCTATCTTCCGTCTGTAGAGCTAATCACTTTTGTTTTATCAAAACCTTCGGGCATGAGGCGTTTAGCTTCTAGTTCTTGTAAGAGTTTTATGATCGCTCCTTCTCTGCCGCATCTGAGAAACATGCTGCATATTTCAGTTAACATACCCAAGTCAGGGGTAATAGATCTTTCTAGCATCTCTTTCAAGACTTCCATTGCTCCATCATAATCCTCATTCTTGATGAAGGTGGATATCAATAGAGTCAAAGTGGGCTTATTAGGGTGAAAACCACCTCTAACCACGCTTTTATAGAGTTGAAACGCACGATCAGGATTCCTTCTGGTACACTGTCCACTGATCAGATAAGAGAAAGTAGAGGAATTAGGAACTAAGTTTGCTTTATCAAGTTCTTTGACCAAAAATGCAGCTTTCTTTGTCTTCCCCTCCTTGCACAGTCCCATAATCAATGCATTGTAAGTCAAGATATCAGCCTTCAATCCATTGTTTGCCATCTCCTCGAAAAGCCTACTTCCCATTTCAGAATTACCAACCTGGCTATACGCGTTTATCAGCGTATTATAAGTGACAACATTAGGAGCCACACCGGTTCTCTTCATCTCGCTGAAAAGTTTGTTTGCTTCATGTAATTTCCCTACCTTGCATAAACCATGAATAAGAGTGTTGTATGTAACATTAACTGGTTGTACCCCATTCATCTCCATCGTGGTCTTAAGTTTCAGTGCAACACTCAAGATGTCCCGGTTACAATGTCCAGCAATCAAAGTGTTATAAGACACAGCTGTCGGTTTCAAACTTATTCTCCATCTCCCTTAAGACCTCAACAGCCTTTTCTAGTTTTCCCGATTTGCATAAAGCACTCATGACCATATTAAAGGTATAAACATTAGGCGTAATCCTTGACCGACGCATCTCCTTATAAAAAGCCAATGCAACATCTACCCTATCAAAACTAAGCAACGCGCTCATGAATGCATTGCAAGACTCAACAGTGGGAACAAACCCATACTGCTTCATACTGCAAAATGTATCACTAGCATTCCTAAACTTCTTCAAATGAGCATGACACTTGAACAATGAGTCAAAAACACGCGGCGAAGAATCACACATTCGATATGATAAAACTATAGCTTCAAACAGTTTACCAGGAAAATCAACAGAACCTGATTCAAGAAGCTTCCT
Source organism: Solanum acaule (assembly GCA_036250505.1). Taxonomy (NCBI): domain Eukaryota; kingdom Viridiplantae; phylum Streptophyta; class Magnoliopsida; order Solanales; family Solanaceae; genus Solanum; species Solanum acaule. Next base: position 25,704 of record JAJOOR010009793.1, read on the forward strand.
CAAAATTGATTCAGCAGATTTAAATTTCTTACTCTTAGTAAGAACATGAAGAACAATGGAATGATTCTCAAGGGTATTCGAATTCGGGCATTTAACCTCAACCCATTTGAAGAATTCAAGAGATAAAACATAATCTTTTTTAATTTTCAGCAAAATGTGCTTAACTCTAAATGGGGTTAAACCAGAAGACAAATTCTCAAGCTTAGTCCAATCAGAGTGTATAAGATGACTATGAGCTACATTAACAAAATCAAGATCTTGACCTTTGGGATCAGAAATGGTTCTGTGAGGCAATGGAATTGGATCCAATTTGCTTTGTTTAGGGGCTATCAATTTCACAAACACTTGGTGGGTGTTTTTGGTTGAATCAAGAAAGGTTGAAAATTTACGAATTTGTTTCAGAATCTTCATTTTCTTGAGTTATCCACTTGATATTTCATTGAGAGGGAACTAACCTTGCAATAAAGGAAGAACCTTTACTCTTCTTGAGGCTTTGAGCCATTGCAGGACACCCATTTTTGAAAACTGGAGATTTTGATGGCAAGGGTATAACTGATCGCTCAATTTACCAGACTTATTTAGCAATAACCTGAACAAATATTAACAACAGGGCTCGAGTTCGAATCTGGTTATCAAAAAATTATGTTGTGGTGTCTCTTGAAAGGGCCCTATTCAAATTTTAGTCCCACTTCAATACGGACGGGTGTTTGGATTGCTTAAAAGTTGGTCAAATCTACTTTTAAGTCAGTTTTTAACTTTTGAAAGTGTTTGGCAAATATAAAAAATAATTTAAAATAAGTCAACAAATGATTTAAAATAAGTCAAAAACCAAAAGTATGTCTCTTCTACTTTTTTATTTTTTGACTTAAAAGTTATTTTAGTTTGACTTTTTATTTTTGACTTAAAAGTTACTTTTCTTAAGCCAATCCAAACGGGTGCTTGGTCCGAATTCACTACGAACTTCAGACACGAAAAAACCAAACAATAAAAAAAAACTGAATAAATATCAAAAATGCTTTATTATAGTAGATAGAAGAATAAAACCATCCGTTGAATACGATTTATAGGTCTTTTTTTTGTTTGCATAGTATATGATAAACTGATTCTTGTTGTAATTTTGTTTTAAAAAAAAATTGTAAAAAGAGAGTAATATTAATAATTAGAAATTGTGTCATCGGTTTTCTAAATTCAAAAAAAAAAATACAATTATATTTTTTTAAAAAATATTTTAATATTGATTGGATACGAATTTTAAAAGTAAAAAGTTAATTTTAAATTATGTATGCATAAGAAAATATTATAATATACTAAAATACTTATCTAACTTTGGGTATTTATTAAGTAGGCATTTGATCATAAATTTTAATTATTTTTTACTTTGTTTTGGTCGTGAAAATTGGAGTTGATTTTTACCATGAATATAAATTGGAGTTATTTTTGAAAGTTTTCGAGTAATTTGGAATGAAACTTTTTGGTGATTTCAAATTCTTGAAAATTCTAGAATTCAACTTCAGGTTAAATTTGAGAATTTATGATCAAACGTGTTTTTTTGAGTTTAGTTCTGAAAAAAGTAAAACAAAGAAAAGTCATGATCAAAGGTCCTCTTAGAATTTATTAAGTTTGAATTGAAGATAGAATTATATTTGTTATATTTTTAGCATAGAGTATTTGAAATAATATTCATGTCTGAATGTATTTTAATACAATTTCAAAAGTGAAAGTGAATTGGAAAATAGGTTATAAGTTGTTTTTTCAATTTAAATTTGAAATTTCCATAGTCAAAATACTGATTCGAAAGAAAAAAATTGTCAAACGGGTCCGAAACAAGTCATTTCAAAGGTACGTTTATTTTAGTCCCATAACTTATCCATTCAGCATACAACTTTCAATTTGCTAATTTGAGCTTATTTTGATTCAACTGCTTTGTGTTGGAACAACTGCTATATCTATCAGAGGTTTCGAGTTCGAGTTTTGAAAATGAAGTTGGCTTTGGTGAGTGTTTGGTGCAAGAAACATAGTAACTCTTTATCTGCTTGTCAAATTCTCTCTCATTACAAACGAGAAAGATTTAAATGAAGAGGTTGACACAATGTAAGATTTTTGTTTATTTGTTCAAGCGAGCAAGAGAAAATTTGGGGAGAGTAGAGTATACACGAACAAGTTACCAATAACTTGGTAAGATATAACATTAGTTTGTTATATAATGAATTTTATCGAATTTTGATGCATCTAGATACATGTTTCTCGGATTACATGGGGTCAAAATTAGGTATAATTTGTTTTAGATACATTGTATCCAAGTGTATTTGCATATATCTGAGATAGATAAAATCCCCTCTCTTTCATCTCGTTCACCACTCTCCTATCTTGCATGCGTATCTGGTATCTCAGACACATGTGAATTATATTAGATATATGTATCTGATGTGATACGAATATATTTGAGATACATAGAAAAAGCTTACTCGCCTCCCTCCTTATTCAGTGTATCTGATAGCAAGAAATAATTAATAAATATGATAGAAATATTTATGTATTTAGATTGTTCTCCAAAAACATAATCAGTAATATTAGAAGAAGAGAGGTATTACTTTTTACCCTTTTTCTCAACCTGCTACAAAGTTTTTTAGCTAAACTTTATAGACACAATCTAATGCAATTTCAGTCTCATATATCACTGCTACGCTTTAAAAAATGTTGATTCACTATAGTTAGAAAATTCCACAAGATCAGACCTCAAATAAAAAATTTGATCAAAATTTGTTGAAATAGCCATTGTGAGAGGTACAGTAAAAATTGGTGTCGTGAAATAGTCAGACACAATGAAAACCTATAAGCTACGGTACGTGGACAAAGTTGATTCCTTACATGTCATGGCTATTGAAATAAACAAGATATTTAACATCTATGTACAATTGAATTATTGGTTCATGATGTTATTTGCGTGATTAGATGACCGTGTATCCTTGTATTAAATGGTTTACCTTTTGGTTTATATTTGTTGACGGTGAGTTGTTCTATATGTTGAAGTCTGGTCTAGTTTTTGTTGGTTTATATGTTGCTTGTTTTTAATTTGAGTCGGCCTATGATGTCTACAGTACACAGTGGTTTGTAATGATAATATCTTGTACTTTTTTTTTGTTGAGCGCAAATCATACTCCAAAGATTCCTTCGAGACCTTAATTCTAGTGTGAGAAGGAGTTTTTCATTCAAGAGTGTGCTCTCCATATTCAAACTACCGTGGATCACTATAGCAGCTCTTGTCAATTCTTTCAAACGTTGAGACACCCTATCTTAGTTAGATATTGGGAATTTCTATAGACTTGTTTTAGTTAGAAGTTCTTGTATGACGACATTTAGTTCTTGGGGGAGCTATTTAGATATTGAATTAATCACACTTTAATTTAGAATTTGACATTTATTTATAAAACTCAATTGAATTCAAATATTATTTTATTTCTGAATGGTCTTAAGTAGGTTAAGTCTTGGATTCGATTGGTTCTCTCACGGAAGAGTTAGTGTGAGTGTCACTCACGACCATTTGGATCGTGACATAAATATAGCTAATTGTCAAAATAATACCAAATCTTAAGCAAATGGAATGGAGAAAGTATCAAAATATTATAGAAAATCATCTTTTGCAGCATAGAAAGTTGAAGTGATGGATTGAGATTTCTTTTTACATCGACTAATTATTTTCGAACTTGAAAGCCGAGAGATGAAAAAAAATCATTGCAAGAAGATAGGTTTTAGAACATTAAACTTAGAAGAATTCATGATTTTAAACCCCCCCTTTTCAAGTTCATCGGAGTAGAAAATACTATTTTTGTGCATTCAACTGTTACTTGCACATACGAAATTGGGGTTCTATGATAAAGTTCCAAATGGATAGAATTTTAATTGAAAAACAACAAGGAGCCCAAATTTGAAAATGAATTTCATTTCTTTGAAGAAAATTCAAAATTTCGATTAGTAAATACTGAAGACCAATATTAATAATTTTGTACCTATAAGTGAAAAGAAAAAAACAAGTTATCATTCAATTGATGAAGAAGAGAAATGACTTAAAGATACTATCCCAAATGGACAATTCATGACTAAAATAATCAAAGTCGGCAAGATTTCAATCAAAATGATCAAATCGTGCTACGGTGGTAGACTTTTGAGTAGAAGAGGGTGCGGCGTGAATAAATAAGTTCCTAGGGTTTGAAAAGAGGAGAAATTTGAAGGAAAAAGCTTCTATGTGAAATATCCACCAAAAAAATTTGGGTTGGATATCCTATTTAAAAGAGGTGTATTCATTTTTTAAATATAAATCAATGCCACATGATAATTAAAAGGAGATGTGGCAATTCCATTTGTTATTTAAAGAAAAGGGAAAATGAATTGGTTATTTCACCAAAACAACTAACGTCTACAAGGGCATATATGGGCGAAAGTTGGACGACGAGGGCACAGATGAGCCAAACTTCAAACGAAGGGTATATCTAGACATTTTCGTATAGTTTAGGGGCATATTTGACCCTTTTCCCTTTTAACTAATAGCTTTTTTCATTTTAATTTTAACTAAATTTCAGATATATTAGTCAAATTAAATTCAAATTAAAGTAAATTTGAGACAAATTAAAAATTCAATTAATGAGTTATACTTCTTGACTCAACAAGGTAACTAATCATTCACAATAATGAACTTATCAATAATTAAGCACTGAATTACATCAATTTGACAAGACGAAAAATTTGTTTTGAATATAAATTGATTTTTTAAATCAATAAGATTGACATAATTATTACTTAAAATTATATATTAAATATATCTAATATCTATTAGAATATTATGCTTAAAACGACAAAATAAAAGTCAAAATAATTTTAAAAATATTTTTGACTTTTATAAATACTTATTTTCTATATTTTGAACTGAAGAAGGTTGACCAATTAATTAAAAATATTAAGGTCCAAAATTGAGAGTCAAATAGCTTATACAAATGATCTAAACTTGGAAATGCACTAAATTACTATCCATAAAATTTTCACAACTTAAAACAAATAAGAAGGAATCCAAGATATTCTACCACCGCTTATGGCAACATAATTATTGTACGTGAGTTCATTTTTACCAAATAATGTGACTTTTTAACACTATAAATACACATGTGATATTGATATTCTACATCACACTTTCTTACTTCCTCATAATAAAGTTTAGCTGTGGAACCAAGATGGAGCCTACCAACATTGAAAAGTTGCTAAAAACTCCCATGGAAGAACTGAAGTATCATGAGCTTCAACAACTGGAAGAGCTCCTGAAAGCAGCAAAGGAGAAAGCTGAAGTTGTGGCAAAGCTACAAAAGGAGCATGGTGCTGTTTTTCCATATGAAATCCTTGGGAGTGATTTGTCTCCTTTAGAGGATAAGTAAAATTCTTCGTTAAGTTTCGATGTTTGAAAACCTAGATCTTGCTAATCATATTTATGATTTTACTTTTTACATTTCAATATGCTTATCATCATATGAAATGAAATAAAACTTGATTGTGACTATGTTAAGTTTTCATTTATTGACATTGAAATTATATGTGTTGAATTCACAAGTAATAAAAGATAAAAATTAAATAATACAAAGAATTGAAAATCATCTTAGTTAGCTTGAAGAAAACCTATACTCATTTAAAAGTAGGGAAAATTATGCAAAATAACAAATATTTAAACCATATTAAATGATATAGCTACTGTTTAGGGAAATTCTAATTCGAAACTATAGTTTTGTTGTATCTTGTTATTAGCCTGATTGTATAATTCGTTGATTTGTATAAATTCAGAATTTGTATGATTCGGTTTGGATTGTATATGCTTACCCCGGCTATTTGTATACGATTTATGAACTCATAATAAATTACATGTTTGTATACTGGCAAGTGAAATATAGAAACAGAGTTCTGAAAAATCCCTAAATATATAAATACATAATTTGTATGTACTTACTTTATTTGTATATTCACAAGCGAAATATATAAACGGGTAGAAATATACAACCACAACCACCATAGCAAACTAAACTATAACTGTGAAGTGCAATTATCGAAACTATAGCTATAGAGCTTTAATTATGTCTGTTATTTCTGAAATTTTCTCTTAAAAGTATACCTCTACAAGTCTTGGGCATAAAAGTTGGCCCAGAAACAACTATTCCATGTTGACATCCCTTAAAGGCGGAACATCGTGATGACTCAAAAAAAATTCAATTTCAATTAAATAAAAGAATTTTAAAAGGGGTTTAAAAGGAGTTGCCACTTAATTTTAGGAAACTAGGAAACCAATCAATTAATAAATAAAAAGTGTCTATGAAACTAGTAGAATCTATGTATGGGGTTCAAATTATTCCGAAGGAAAGGTATTAAGCATCCTTCGAAATCCACAATTGTAGGTCCCGACTGAATTCATTTTTTTCAAATTGAGGAGGAGATAAAAACAATATATAAGTACAATAAACATACGATATATACAAACAATAATATAAGAAACGACCTAAGGTTTGCCTAACGTCAATAATATATACAATAATGAAAAATCTAATCCGAACTCCATTCGAGTAGCTTCCTTGAAAAGCAACTCTAGGTACTTGTAAAGACACTTAGGGTGTGTTTGGTGTGAAGGAAAATGTTTTCTTGGAAAACAAGTGAATTTCTAACTTATTTTTTAATGTTTGGTTGGTGAGTAGAAAATATTTTTTAATGTTTGGTTGGTGAATGCAAAATATTTTTCAGATTTTTTTTTTTTTACTTGAGACTAAAAAAATACTCTTTAGGAAAATAATTAATGATCCAAAAATCAACCCTGATAATTGATCTAGGACCCGACCCCGACACCCAAACTAGGACAAGACCCCGATGACCGTTCCAAAATCCGACCCTTGGACCTGACCCAAGAATTTTTTTTCAAAAATATTGGAAAATAATAAAAATTGACAGGGTCGTTGGGGGTGGGGTTGGCATAAAAAATGATTTTTTAAAAAATATTTTTTAGAAACAATTTTTCTTAAGAAAAATTGACGAGGGTGGCCTGGGTGGGGGTGACGCGTGGG
>JAJOOR010009794.1:0-12458 GCA_036250505.1 Solanum acaule
ATACTCTACAATAACTCAATCAACCATATAGTACCTTCCCCAATTGCATAACGCTTAAGGAGCTCTTCAAGAGGTAGATCCATTTCATTTTGTAAAGCAGCCAACTCTTCTTCCCTTTCTTCTTTAGTTATAACAGCCTCATCTTCTTCAATGGTATGCTCGTCATCTTCCTAAAGCAGTATCAACATAAATGACAACATTGTTTATAGGACAACATTAGCAGAACTGCAACAAACATTATAATATCACCCTCTTAACAAAAGCTTTTCAGATGGTTATAACCCAAAATCAGATATGTTGATAAGAGAGAAAAACCAATCAAAATTAAGCCATAGGAACAGATAAAAGACCATATAATTACATCAGATGACTCAAATGAAATAGCTATGACGATAAGAGCCCCATCTAAAACCCAATCTGAGAAGGAAGTGAGAGCCAGATTAGCTTCATTACAACAAAGACTGGTATTTTTCCACAGATTCCTAGTCCTAGTCAACAAGTCAACAGGCAACTCACAAGTACAGCTGACACAGAAAAATGGTTTTGACTTGACCCATGCACTAGATAATATACCATAACAAAGTAATGCATCCAAGAATTAGACCAGGCAGTCAATGTAGTGGAGTGAGCATTATGAGGTCATAGGGTCAAATTCTAGCAGAGACAAAGAATTAGGTGATTTCTTCCTATTCATCCAAGCCTTGGCGGGAAGAGTTACTTGGTACCTGTGTTGGTGAGAGGTAACACGTACCCCAAGGATTTAACCAAGGTGCACGCAAGTTGGCCCAAACATCGCGATTATAAAAAATAAAAATATAAGCTCTCTAGGACATCAATACGGAGAAAAATGATATCCTATCAATAATGATTTCACAGAGACCAGATGATTGTAGTCGAATTCTTATCCAAAACGAATTTGAATGTAGTCAAATCCCTGTTCAGTTTTCAACCTAACAAATGCCCTAAGTAGAGTAAAGTAGTCACACAGAAGGCAGAACTGAAGGACAAGACACTGTACTTTACACAAAGTACTTGAACTTTCTAACTACTCCCTCTGTCCCAATTTATGCACTACCCTTATAAGTCAATCTCAAAAAGAATGATAACTTTCTATATTTAGTAACAATTTAGCTTTAAACTTCCCATTTTACCCTTTCTAAATACGCCACAAAATATATATATATATATATATATATATATATATATATGCTTATTTTAGACCCCAAGTTTCAAAAGTCATACTTCCGTTCTTAAATTTCGTGCTCAGTCAAACACCATCACATAAAGTTGGACAAAGAGAGTACCAGTTTCTTGCTTTAGATATTTCAGGCTAAAAGACAGTACTGCTTCCGTTTCAATTTATGTGAAAAAATTGACCTCCCCTACTTTCTACTGAAGAAAGAAAAAATAGAAAAGTTTGAACAGAACCGAGTTAAGGAAGAAATGAAAACTTTTGAAATTGTGCTCTTGTTTTCATAAAAGGTCATAAAACAAAAGCACCAAACAAGTGTTGAAATATGTACAAGAGTGCAAAAACAAAAAAGATGAATCCCTTCCTAATCTTGTAAAGATTCTAAGAGGCTAAGTATTGATTCTACTTCATTTACTAATTCCTCCCTGCAACAAAAAGAAAACAACAGATGCTTGCATCATCATGTATTTATGTTGTTATACTCTGCAAGGTCATCTAAGTACATTTTAATTCGCCATAAAGATCAACCTATTGATTTGAAGGTCTTATTTCAAATAATCACAGCTCATTCCGAGCTATGATATTTAATTGAGCAGCACAAATCTCATCCCTTCCTTCATGACCTAAAAAGGGGGTGGCATGAAAGAAAATCTCCAAACTTGTTTCATCAGAAAATTTGCCTCAAAGCTAGTTTCCTAACATTAGCTTAATATTGAAGACACACCAGGCCTTATGATCACTAGTTTAGCTCAATTATAAATAATTCATGCTGCTTCACGCATTCAAGCATTTTAAGAATATATATCAAACACCTTTTCAATGATAAAACTGAATGATATCAATATGTAAGACTTCAAGAACCTACTAATATAAATAAGCATGGTATCAAAATCCACCCCAGCTATTTGAAAGCTTACCATTTCGTCTTCAGATTGCACGCCAAAGTCGTCATCAATATCACTACCAGTTGAAAGAGGTTCTGAAAATTTCAGTTTAAGTAAGAAACAGAAGAAAAGTTATTGTCAACAAGTTTCTCAATATTGGTCAGCTGTCTAGTTAATGTACTTACGAAGATTTTCTCCAACACAGTCACGATTTGTTACATCCCCTTCACTCCCTTCTTTACACTGGATTCTAAATGCTTCTGGTGCAGACAAAGAATTGGTTCGTTTGCAAGTACTTGGTGAACTTACAAGATTCTCTGCAAGCATTGTTGAGTACCTAGGATAAACAAGGAAGAATGCCTAATCATGTTATTCATTAGGTTAGTCAATTACTCAGTAAATTAACTGCAGGAGGCCTGTGCTAAGCCCGGCCAAAACTCAAGATATAAAAATAGAAATTTTAATTAAATAAGTATAATTTGTGTCACATTTTTCTACTGCATGACTAATATAATGTAGTTGCATGTTAATCTGAGTTATTTTCTATATTTAAAAATTTTTGCGCTGAAATACAAAATCAATTTGGTGTTTCTATTCGTATTTTTAGAAGTGATAATGTCTTACAATACTTATCCTCTCAGTTCCAAGAGTTTATGATTCACCAAGGAATAATTCATCGGACATCTTGTCCGTACACCCCTCAGCAGAACGAAGTAACAGAAAGGAAGAGTAGGCATCTCATTGAGACTGCTCGCACTCTTCTCATTGGATCCTATGTTCCGTTGCATTTTTGGGGCAATGCAGTCCTCACTACTTGCTAATTTTTTTTATGAAGTAAGATGTTTCATTCACAAAAATACATCAAGAAAATGCATAGTTACAAGGAAAGGAAAAGGCATTAACAGAAGTCCTCACTTCTGGGCAGTGTGCATACTGATGAGTAGGTCTCCATGGGATGGGTTCCGTATACAGCTTCTTGTAGTAAGTGATTATTTCTCCTTCAATTTCAACTGGCTCTTGAGTAACTTCCCCCTATATCATTAATTAATCGATGTTGTTGTACCTTTTGTGAGAATTTGCCATTTTGTGGAAAAACTTGGTATTCTTGTCTCCTTCCTTAAGCCATAGTATTCTTGAATTTTGTCTCTATGCAATTTCCTCCTCCTTAATCAGTTCCTCATATTCTAGTAGAACTGCAACTTTTTTTGTTATTGCATCTTCTGTAAGCACTCTGTTTTTCCTCTTCATGTCCACTTCTGCCAATTGTTCTAGGCTTCTAGCAATTTCTTTCGTTGTAGGCCAAGGTTTTCACTCTCCTCTTTTCTCCATTCCTTGAGTTTGTGCTTCAAAGCTTTATGTTCACAAGCCAACACATAGTCTGGTTTCCCTGAGTATCTGAATGATGACCAGCAATCTTTAACTCTGTCAACAAAGTCTTCTGATTGTAGCCACCAATTTTCAAACTTAAAATAACTTTTGTTTCTCTCCCAGCTTCCACCAATCAAGGCTATTGGAATATGATCTGAACTCAGCCTTTGCAAGGGGATCTGTTTCAGATTATTGAATTTTTCATCCCATTTTTCCGAGAACAAGATTCTATCAATCCTAGAGGCTGCTACATGCTGGTCTCCTTTAACCAGCTATATGCAGCATCTTCTAGTTGTAAATCCACCAATTCCATGTCTTCTATGAAATCAGAGAACTCCTTCATACCCATGTTCTACTGTTGCAATTTTTCTTCTCCGATATATACCTAGAGACATTGAAATCTCCACACAGTGCGCAGGGCGCTTCAAATAATCCCCTTACTGAACCCAATTCTTCCCACACTAGTCTCCTCTCCTTGTAGTTGCTTGGAGCATACACTCCAGTTATGTGGCAATTGTAGTTCTGGGTTTGGGATTCGAACCTACAAGTAATGGAGTAGATTTCTATTTCTAAGACCTCCCCCTTCCATGCCCTCTCATCCCACATCAAAATGATTCCGCCTCTTGTTCCACTGACTTCCAGACATGCTTGTCTGATCCATCTACCTCCCCAAACCTGATTCGCTACTTCTGTGATATTTCCCTCAAGCTTTGTTTCTTGGAGACAGATGATGTCTGCCCTCCATTTGAAAATTAAGCTTTTGACAGTCTCCCTCTTCTCGATGTTGTTCAATCCCCTGACGTTCCATGACACTAGTTTAAACTTCATCTTGCAACTAGAGTGGTGTTTCTCCCATTATTCCTATTCCCCGAGCTTTTGAATTTTACATCAAATGAGACAAGACTTTTAAGCTCTTGTGCACCTTTGAGACTTTTATTAATAATTAAATACCACTATTAATTTTTTTTAAATAATGTAAAAGGTGCCCTAATAAGGGGCAAGTAGAAATACTTAAAAAGCTACACTATACACCAATTATGGAGGCCCAGGAAGGAGTGGTTTTAAGAAAACGAATAAGAAAAAAAATGGGAATATGCAGGGAAAAGCAAATTGCAGCTGCTTGTAAGCATCAAAGAGGGTCTTATTAGCAATAAAAACAACATCAGAGAAACAGGAAAGCAAAAAGGGGGGAAGAACTGAACCTTTCTGTTTGTCCAAGAAGAAACTCTAGCTGCTTATCAAGTGTTTTCTTCTTCTTCTCATCTACCTCTAACTGATGCTTGTAAAGAACCTGACATATGAAACACGTGTGAATAATCTGTCAAGCTCAAGACTGGGAAAAACAACTGGGTTTGAAAGTTCTCCAGATAATGAATTTTACCAGCTTCTCTATTTTCAACCAAAATTTTTTGATGTCCTTTGAGATATTGAGTGCAACTTTACGCAGACGTTGCTCTTCTTCCTGATGAAATATTATATAAGAGAAATAAGAAATTTAGCAATGTAACTACTGAAGTGTCAGTCACTAATATGAAAATATTCACACACAGGAAGAAGCGAATAAAATAACAACCTTAACTCGCTTTTCTCCCCGTGTCGCCTGATCAAGCATTCCCTTGCTAGCTCGTATAGCAACCTTCTTTGCTTGAGTCAACTTCCACTTCCTCTCTGATTCAAAGTCCTGATAAACAAGAAATCTTCCTTAGAATAACTTCATTGACATTCATCTAGCAGCTTACACAATTGCTCCTGAAATAGGAAAGGACTTTATATACCTTCGACAACCAGACCATCTCCTCAAGAACATGATCCCAGTGTGTTTTAGGTCGTTGAGGTTCTTTAGGTGCTTCAAGACCCTATATACAAATCAAGAAAATAAGCAAACAGAAGATGTAGTACACAAGAAAGGACAAGGTACCCCCTGATTATTCATTCATGTAGCTACTGTAGATTATTTTTTATTTTTTTTGAAATAGGTAACTTTGTATATTTCTATATATCTAAGATCAATCAGTACATTGTTTGTACTTGCACCATATTTACATCAAAAGACTCTTAAGAAACTGAACCTATTCTAGTCTTCTAGAGGGAGTGTCTACACCTATAAGATTATGAAAGGGATGATCGTTACCTACCCATGATTGAACAAATTCCATCAGTATATCCTTCATCTATCAACTTATTAGGTAGATAATCATAACCTACCCGTGATTGAACAAACTCCATCAGTATATCCTTCATCTATCTGCTAATTAGGTAGATTTTTTTAATGTGATTATCTGTATATCTGATCTACTAATTAGGAAGCAGAAAATAAATTGATCTATATGATACAATTGCTAGGACAAAAAAAAGGGTCCAAATAGATTTTAAAACTAGTGATACTGATTTGTATTATGTTCCACATTTTAATTTTCCATATTGCCCCATCCTTATAGCTGGATCAAGAAAGAACCTCTTATCCTAAGAATGTCCTTAAGCTTCCTTTCTTTGGGTGTAGGACCTTTTCCTAGGAGCTCACAAAAAGATAGCAAATTTAGATGGTTCTTTCATGCTTCCTCTCTTTTTTTGAACCGGGCTCTCATGCTTCCATTCTTTCTATTTCAAACATGTGCTTTTTGTCTAATTCTTTATCGAGTATCACTAGTTATATTGCATAGCATTAACCACAATTGGTTAGCTATGTGACAAAAGCATGTGCAGATTACAACACTACTAGGCTAGATGGCCGTTTTGTAATCATTAATATGCTGCCATAGTTCAATCATGTAACCTTCTGATACTCAGCATGTTCCAGTCAAGAATATCAAAGAACAACAAAAGAGAATAAAAGAGGGTGGAATAAGTATAACGCACTAATCCACCAAAAGATCACCTTGCAACTTTGGATCAATCAATGGAGAAGTCCAAAAAAACACATTAAACAACTGCATGGACTTGAATGGTAATATTATATAATTCCATATTTACAGGTATCTTTGTCATTCTCCAAGAATTATAGCACTGGCATCATCTACGAGGGTATCCAAATTGCTTTCAAACAAAAAAAAAAGCATCCAGGCATTGATAGATATCAAAGCAGCAGCTAAATGTTCTACCTATTAACCCTTTCATGTCAACTGATGATACATCCAAGGATTCAGCCGAAACAAAATTATGAACAGAGTCCATTCTAGATAAGAGCCTTCTGGCCTAAATTAGATGTACACATGATTCCCTTCTGTGGGCCTTTAATTGAGATATCATTCAGGAATAAAGGCTTGAGAACATCTTCAGAACATGACCAATTCTAAATTACTATCGCTGAATCACACTGCCAAGGGTTGGTCTATCACCCATGCTTAGATTAATCTTAGGCTAAACACCAATCCATTAAAACTGTGTGTGTTCTTTTCTTCGACAAGTTCATTCACACTCTTGGCATACTGCTATGCTATTATCATGTATACTTGCTCGGACTAAAATGGAATAATGCATAGATCAAAACAGTCCTACTTACCAAAAGATGAAAGAAGAAAAAGTCATGTGGAATTAGTCGAGGTGTGCCAAAGCTAGCCTGGACACCACAGTCATCAAAAAAAAAATACATCCACCTTGCGACAGCCGGTATAAAAGAACATGGATCGAACATAAAAAAATTAATACAGAAAAATTCAAACCTCAAATGATAGCTTCTAAGTGCAAGGATGATTGCAACTAAGATGTAATTCATACCTTTTGGCGTCGTACGCGTGTTTCATGGTCCGGCTTACACTTATACCCTCTAGAAGCCATGATAATCTCAAGATATATACACCATGATTCCGGCTTCTACACGAAAAAACATAAATTAGCACAACCACACACTTATCTCCATAACATGGAAGAAAATAGGAAACGAAAAATGAATTCAAGAATATAGATACACCTAGCTTAACTAGATCAAATAAAGTATGTAGGTACAGATAATAAACAACTTCCAGAGAGGAATGTCAAACAAGTGGTGTCTATCCACTGCATAAGAACTCATTGTCAATATTTTGCTTCACCACCACCACCCCAAGAAGTAAACATCCCAAGTAAATTTCAACATACACGAAGGGACTGTCAATTTCCCACCTCTGGGATTTCATTGGGTATGTAGTTGTTGTTGAAGGGACTGTCAATAGTCTGGAACACGTTCAGATCCTATTTAATAGATCAAGTCCTGGTGAGTAAAATGGTTCATGACATTGAAAGGCATATGAAACAATCCTCAATTGCAGCCTCAGGCGGAATAATCTAGTGATTATGATCTTATTGAGCAGAAGGGAGGCTAGTTGTTTTTGCCAGATGACCAAAGCTAGGGAAGGTGACATGGATGCTTTCTCATTATTCATTATGATTCTTGACCGAAGGGAAATCAGGTTTTGGCATGATCCAAGGCTTGGGATCTCTCCCAGACACTTCCCTATTCTCTACCATTGTTCCATTTCTCAGAATGCACTGATTCTCAATCATTTCTCAATGATTGGGAAGTCGAGGACTACATCCAGTTGATCCTTCTACTCAGTAATTTCTTTCCAGAAACATCTCTACCCGGCTGCATTTTCGGGAAACCACACTCTGAAAGGCTGAAGGGCACTTCTCTGTAAAAAGTTGCTACAACGCCCTTGCGGTTTCAAACCCTGGTTTAGTTCCTTGGCCTTGAAAAGCAATTTGGAATAGCAACTTCCCTTCAAGGGTCAAATATTCCCCCTGGATTTGTTATCATTAAGCCATATTTTTTTTTTTTTTTGAGATAACCATTAAGCCATATTTTAATGATGACAATACTGATTTATGTATATCTATTCCTATCCAGGGCCTATTTGTAGAACAATGGTGAAGTAAATTCGATAAGTAGAAGTCAGCTCAAGATAAAGGTACTCAAAACAAATAAGGAGACTTTGATGCAATCCAGAAGCCAGAGGACCAAGTGAAGACCACTAAAGGCCCAAACTAAGCAAAAGAAGGAAAAATTACCTAAATATACAACTTATTTTACTATATTCTCTAAAATTCTCTACCATTTGAAAAAATTACAAAAATCCCTACTCTCTCCTATTCTCAGATACATCACTCTTACGTGATGTATTAGGACAGGTGTGTCTTGTATCAACAAAGGTAAAGTATCGGGACATTGAGCAATGTATCGGGATAGGTTGGGTCAGAGAAGGGGATAGAAACACTGGTTTTTTTCCATAAAATAGCTAATGCACACAGGAGAGTTAACACAATTGATAAGCTAAAAATCAATGAGGTGTTGGTGCCTTGAACCAGAAGAGGTGAAAAAGGTGATAATTGAATACTATGAAAATTTGTACTCAAAAACTGAAGATTGGAGGCTTGACCTGAATATGAGAGATTGTCCTGTGATCAATGAAGAAGACAACAATATGCTGACAGCCCCTTTTGAAGAACAGGAAATCACAGATGCCATTAGATCCTGTGTTGGGGACAAGGCACTAGGACCGGATGGCTTCACAGTGGCTTTCTTCATCCAATGCTGGAGCATCATCAGTAATGAGGTAGTGGCAGCAATCAAGGCTTTCCACAAAGAGGGGACTTTCGTGAAAAGCATAAATGTTACTTTTGTGGCATTAATTCCAAAAAGGGTAGGAGCAACGGAGCTTAATGATTTTAGGCCCATAAGTCTTGTGGGAGGAGTATATAAAATCATTGCGAAGGTCCTAGTAGAAAGGCTGAAAAGAGTGATGCATAATCTAGTAAACAAGCAACAAATGACTTTCATCAAGAACAAACAGATCATGCATCATCATGGATGCAGTGCTGGTGGCAAATGAGTGTGTAGACTCAAGACAAAAAGACAAACAAGTAGGGATTTTAGGTAAACTGGACATCTAGAAAGCATATGATCACCTAAATTGGGACTTCTTAATGAATATGATATAGAGGACAGGCTTTGGTTCAAGGTGGCTTAATGGATCAAACAGTGTATCAGCACAATAAAGTTTTTTTTTTTTTTTTAAACTGGTAACTTTGCCTATATATGTTAGAATTTGAATCTTACAAGAGTTGTAGTAGCCCCATATTTACAAAGTACTACCTACATCTATGATTCTATGATCCTATGTCTATAATGAGTCTAAAACATCAATAATAGAGATGGGATCATGTAAACGTAATTGATTACACCAAAAACACAGTGGCAAGATGCAATTAAGCTTAATCTGTTGCATACTGTTCTCTATGCTCTCAAAACACCTAGAATTCCTCTCCTTCCATATTGTCCACCAAATGCTTGCTGGGACTATCCTCCACCTGCCTCTATTCTTGGCCAACAACCCAGCTTGTTCCCAGCTTGTTAAGGCCTCTGTAATTTTCCTGGGCATGCTCCATGCTATTCCTCTGAGGTTCAAAAACAATCTCCATAGTTGTCCTGTGATTCTACAATTTAGGAATAGATGATTCACAGTTTCTGCCTGCTCCCTACACAAGAAGCACCTGGGGCTTAAAATTATCCCTCTTTTCATTAGGTTCTCTTGGGTAAGCCACTGCCTCCTTTGCCAAAAGCCACACAAAGCATGCCACTATATATGGTATTTTGGTTTTCCAAATGTTCTTTAATGGCCAACTGCTTGGCTGTTAGTTGTGGTTCATTTTCATGTATGCTTTGCTCACTTCGTATGTGCCTTTCTCATCTCCCTTCCACCATAGTTCATCTATTCCCAACCCACTGAATTGCTCAATCTTGTTGATGAAATCTGCCATTCTTGGTATTTCCCAATCATTGAATTGCCTTCTGAAGTTGAATCTCCATCCCTCTGTTGTCCATAATTCTGCCGTGGTACTCTGTTGGTGTAGTACTAATGAGTAGATATCTGGAAATAACCTTTATAAGTTGCCTTCTTCATGCCATTCACCTTTCTAGAACCTAGCTTTAGCCCCATTGTTCACCTTGATCTTGAAGAAGCACTTCAGTTCATTCCAGAGATCTCTGATGGATCTCCATAAGTTAACTCCATAAGGAGTTGTAATTTCCTTAGTCATCCATCTGTCTTCCTCCTCATAGTTAGCTTCTATGACTCTTCCCCATAGTGTCTCTTTATCATTGGCATACTTCCATAGCCATTTCATTCCGAGTGTCTTACTATGAGTATCCAGATTCTTTATCCCCAAACCTCCAAACTTCTTGTCAATCTACTTGTCGGAGGTCAAACGTTCACAACTTTTCGTTATTGTTACTTAACAAAATTTATAGGAGAAAAATAAATTTGAAACAACAGTAAAATAATATTGTTGACCCTTTTAGAAATTGATTCTTCATTAAATTGTTGTCTTGAAGGCCCTTCTAGATGCTTCATCAATGCAACTTTACGACTTTTTCAGAAATATGTATGTATAATTGTTGCATTATGAAAGTACAAGTAGATCAAAATGTTGGATTCTAGACTCATGTTAAAGAAATATTCTCGAACATTAAAAAAATAAAAATGAGTCTAACCTAGATAACTCAAACGCTCAGCAATGACTTGGGACATAAAGGACAACAAATCTATGTTAATAGACATATCTTTTGTAGCTTAAGATATTACTTTTATTTAGAGCAGGTTTTGTTTCATATTCTTCAAATTAAGCTTGCCGAAAATAGTCATAACTCACACCAAAAATATTTAGAAGAGCTGAATGAGAAGGAAAAAAATGAAAAACATTAAAAGGACGAAATCTTTGTCCAAGTGAGATCATATACATACCAAATGAAAAATAATCAATACAATTTTAAGGAGACAACAAAACAGCAAGAAAAAACATACATTAAAGGGAGTAAACTATGAGATATCCAATGATGATAACAAATCATTCTAACCAGAAAAGTTCTCATGTTTTGAAATAATATACTTCAAAAAATTGACGAACACTTCAATCAACTTTCAATCCTTAAAGTACTCATAATATCCACCCACCGACAAAATTTAGTAAAAATAGATAACAACAAAATAAAAACCATAAAATATGGGCATGCAAAGTTATTAACTCTCAGAGGATTTTCTAAAGAACACAAAATCTCATCCTTGTATGTGAAGGAATGACGTTGTTGATGAAGAAATTAGAGATTTGTAAGGGCTTTTTTTATTGTACCTTCAACAATTCCAGTAGAGAAAACTTGCTTGAATACTCAATTAATGTTTGTTATTTAAACAGTACTAACAAATACTTGTAACAATAATTTTGCAGAAACATAAACAACAAAGTTTAAAGCATGTACTCAAAAATAACAACTTATGCAATATGTAGGTCAATTAAAATCTTAAAACTCCATTTCTAGTAAATCACCATAACCTGAAATAGAATAGAGGAGGTACAAGGTTTGCTATATAATAGTTAAACATACCTTCCTAAAATATTAAAAATAGAAAGTATGTTTAACTATTACATTCACTTTTTTCTTGGTAAAATTTGTATCGAGTGCAAAGAGAAAACAAGTCTAATTGCCAAAACAACAAATAGCAAATTAGATAACAATTAGTGTGATCAGACAGCAGTCAACTGAAGTTTTTAAGAATAATATTGATATTGTTTGAAGCAACTTCAGGTCTACACATTAATTGGGGCAAAAGTTTTATCTATCTAGTCAATGAGGTACCTAGAATTGATAGTCTGGCAAATATTCTGGGAGGAAAGATAGGGGATCTGCCCACAATATATCTGGGAATGCCTCTAGGAGATAAGAGCAAATCAAAAGGCATATGGAACAATGTACTGGAGAAATGTGAGAAGAAGCTTGCCAACTGGAAAAGTCAGTATTTATCCCTGGGTGGCAGAGCTACTCTCATCAACAGTGTTCTTGATGCTTTGCCTACTTACATGATGTCGGTGTACCCTATGCCAGCAAGTGTAAGAGACAGATTAGATGCCATTAGAAGAAATTTTCTTTGGCAAGGAAACTGCGATCCGAATAAGCACAAGTTTCACTTGGTCAAGTGGAATGAAGTTTTAGTCAGCAAGAAAGAAGGGGGACTAGGAACAAGGAATCTGAAAATACAAAACCACAG
>JAJOOR010009797.1:0-15741 GCA_036250505.1 Solanum acaule
CCCCCCCCCCCCCCCCACCAGCGGAATGTTTGAATAAACAAAACATTTACAGCACAAGGGATTTAGTTGTCTGACTGGGAGGAGGGCATTGTAACTCTCCAGAAAAGGTTTTTCTTTTTCTGTACCATTGTGATTGGTCAAATCATTACTAGTTATTCACCTAACTCTATGTCGTAACTATACCTTTTATGATTTTTGATTGTAGTACGGCAGTGTCCGTAACTTGTGTAGAATTCTGGCATATCCTTTTTCTACTAGGAGCAGCAAGACCACCCGCTACATCTGAATAAAATATTCAGTAGGCCATTGCCGTTCTGAGTAATTAAGTATGCTCAACTGCTCCAAGATAATGATTGAATGCATCATTCAAAGAATTGTTGAGCAACTTAAATTTTAAAATTCATCACCCCATTCTACATCAAGATATTTTTTTTTCTTACTAGTTACCTTATTTTAAAAAAAAAGATGTATTTTTTTCTTTACCTCGTTATTTGTTGCGTCTAATCACCTTTGCTCTTGACCATGTAGTATTTTACTCATTTGTAATTTGAACCTTTCTTCAAACAGGCAATTATCAAGCCTCAGTATGTCGACCATATTCCAAAGGCAGTTCAAGGAAACGTTGGACAAGTGCTTGACCAAAAAGATGAGAGAGACGTGAAGGAAAAACTCTGTGTTGATCTGGAGCTGAATCAGGTTTTGGATCGTAATGTAGGTGATCTATCTGGTGGAGAGCTTCAGAGGTTTGCTATTGCTGTTGTTGCAATACAAAATGCAGAGATATACATGTTTGATGAGCCTTCAAGTTACCTTGATGTGAAGCAAAGGCTTAAAGCTGCCCAAGTTGTCAGATCCTTGCTTCGACCAAATAGGTTCTAGTCCATTCTCTTCTGACTTTTCAACAATCAAGAATTTTATTTATTAGTCCACATACTGAAATGATCTTCAATGTTTCAGCTATGTCATCGTTGTGGAGCATGATCTTAGTGTTCTTGATTATTTGTCGGATTTCATTTGCTGCTTATATGGGAAGCCTGGTGCATATGGAGTTGTGACCCTACCCTTCTCAGTCAGGGAAGGAATTAATATATTTTTGGCTGGGTTTGTGCCTACAGAAAATCTACGTTTCCGTGACGAGTCTCTTACTTTTAAGGTAGGACTCAGATTTTTGTATTACCCACATGTCATGGCAAAAATATTATCTGAACGATAACATTTTCTTAGGTTGCTGAGACCCCACAAGAGGCTGCTGAGGAAATTGAATCATATGCACGTTACAGATATCCAACCATGACAAAGACTCAGGGTAATTTCAAGCTTAAGGTTGCCGAGGGTGAATTTACTGATTCACAGATTGTTGTGATGCTTGGTGAGAATGGGACTGGGAAGACTACCTTCATTCGCATGCTGGTATGTTTGTTTCACAAATATGTCATGTCTGAAATTGCTGCTGTTTACAGTCTTCTGTGTTACAATGACTCTTCCACTTGTGTTTCTGTATACTGCAGGCTGGTCTATTAAAGCCTGACGTGGTGGAAGGATCTGATATTGACATACCAGAGTTCAATGTTTCATACAAGCCCCAGAAAATTAGTCCAAAATTTCAATCCACCGTGAGGCATTTGCTACATCAAAAAATACGTGATTCTTATCAACACCCCCAGTTTTGTTCAGATGTGATGAAGCCTCTCCAAATTGAGCAATTGATGGACCAAGAAGTTGTGAATCTTTCTGGTGGTGAGTTGCAAAGAGTTGCCTTAGCCCTGTGCCTTGGAAAGGTAATTTTCTCCCATTCTGTAGAACTGCTGCTTTGGTTGTTTTGTACATTGATCTGGTAGATGTCTTGGTCCAATCAAACATAGTCTTTTTTTTATTTTTGAAAAACTGGTAATGTTGTATTCCTCAGCATTAAGGTATGCGGGGAGACCTCAAAAAAGGTGGCAACAAGCTAAAACAAGAAAGTAGTTATAGTAATCCTAAAAGATCTACCAACTGTTCAACATTTTGTATACAATGTTCTGTACACCAAAAGTAGAAAATTGCAGTAGTCTGCCTTCTTTTTTCTTTTTTGGCTCTCTATGACAAATACTGGGCCTCTTTTTCCGTTAGTATTTCTTTTTTTTTCCTTCTCTTTATTTTACTTTATTGTATCCTACTTTTGCGGAATGGCCTTGCAAATGTTAGCTATCCTAATTTGGATTTTTTGGATATATTAGAGGTGGAGCTGTAACAGCCTTGTCAATGTGTTTTTCTGTATTTTGCAGTACCTCCTTGGTACTCTATTAATGAAATTTCCTCAAGTTAGCTCTTATTGCAACGTAAAGGTATCTGATCCAACAATGCAAATGGTCTCTCCATCTGTTTGCTTGATGTTCTAACATTTTTTTTAGGTTGTTTTTATTTCTTCCCTAGTGTAGGGTGTCATGTTGAGGGTTTTGCCAAGTTAATCGACAAAACCAGCTAGAAATTTCTATTTGCATCGTGGGTTGCGTTGGGTAGTTAATATCCGTATTGCATCTTGCTGCTTCTCTGCCTCCATTTTGTTATTTATAAATAAGTCTAACCATGTGCTATAATATCATTGAAAATCTGTGTTTCTTACTGCTCAGTTATAAACATGTTGCAAAAAATATGTTTTATCACGTTACTCTAAAGCCATTTAGATAGGGGTACTATTTATAGTGAAGTGTAGATGAAGAGCCAAGTTTGTCTGCAATGGCATCATATGAAGACTATTGCACTCATCTTTCTTACTCTAGTGGTGTATTTATAAATTGTAACCTAACTTACTCACTTAACTCTGTGCAGCCCGCTGATATATATCTGATCGATGAGCCAAGTGCCTATCTTGATTCTGAGCAACGTATTGTAGCTTCTAAAGTCATCAAGAGATTCATTCTTCACGCAAAGAAGACTGCATTTGTTGTAGAGCATGACTTTATAATGGCAACTTACCTGGCAGATAGAGTCATTGTATATGAGGGGACGCCTTCCATAGATTGTGTTGCAAATGCACCTCAATCACTGTTGACTGGAATGAACTTATTTTTATCAGTAAGCCTTCTGCATATATCTTGCGTAATTACTTAAAAAGTTCTCTTACTAACATATTCATTACTCCAAGATTTATCTCGTCGTGTAGCACATATTTTCTCAATCAAAACAAATGTTGTTTAGACTACTGCACTAGCTTTTATATTCTGATCTGATATGTTGATTGGATTCGTGTTCTTATTGATGTGTGTGCTATCCAAATTGTGTGCAGCATCTAAACATTACATTTCGAAGGGACCCAACTAATTTCCGTCCAAGGATCAACAAACTGGAATCAACCAAGGATAGGGAGCAGAAGTCAGCTGGATCCTATTATTATTTGGATGATTAACCAGAACAGGTTGTGCATCCATGATCCTTGCTTACCTCTTTTAATTGGCACCTTGATGTTAACAGAAGCTCCACTCTTCCCTTAGGTGCTAATCGATGGTCACGAGCAGCCTCTGGGCATTTTTATACCATAGACGTCTGACGTGATTATTAAGAGGTTAACGTCTGAGCAACAGATGATTGGATATCAGCAGAATGCCTTTTGTTTCGTCGTTGATTTAGTAATTATTACTGGTATTATGTACTCATAAATGTAGTTTTGTTCACCAATTTTGACAGCAGATGGAGTAGTTGATTTCTCATTTTGTATGTTTTATCTTTGGCACATGAATGAGTCATTTGATTGGGTTGATGAAAACTGGAGTGTTTATGCAGTAAGCCGCAGTTTATTTTTTAATCTCTCATTTGGGCTAAGTTATTTTAAGCGTTAGGTGGTTGTTCAAGAGTTTTTTATTTTTATTTTTTAAACTTTAGTTGTTTTTTCTCTAAAAACTTCCTTCTTTCACAACTAAAGGTGTACATAAGTTGGGTTGGTTTGAGTTTTTCAAAAAATCAAATCAATCGGTTATGCAAAGTTGTGGTTAACGAAAGATAATTGTGTCAAAG
This sequence comes from Solanum acaule, assembly GCA_036250505.1. Classification (NCBI taxonomy): domain Eukaryota; kingdom Viridiplantae; phylum Streptophyta; class Magnoliopsida; order Solanales; family Solanaceae; genus Solanum; species Solanum acaule. Next base: position 3,991 of record JAJOOR010009797.1, read on the forward strand.
AATCGTGGATTCAATGGCTTGGAATACAGTATAATAATGGTCTTGGTTCAGCCATATAAAACTGGTTTTGATCCAAGTTGATCAAATACTTGTCCTTTTCTGCATCACATAGTTGGATGCTGACTCTCAGGTAGGGGTGGACATGACCGGGTTGGTTAGAGTTTTTCAAATATCAAATCAAATTATTTGTGTAAAAAATTTAAATTTATAAATCAAATCAAACCAAACTAATAATATTCGGATTTTTTCGGGTTTTTCAACCTCGGGTTGGTTCTGGCTTTTCAAATACCAAATCAAACCATTGTGTTGAATTTTTAAATTTATAAATCAAACCAAACTAATAAACCTCAGATTTTTTCAGATTTTTGGACTTTTTCGGTAAAGTTTGCATACAAACATATAATTAACTTGTGCTTCAAATATTTATTTAGTCCAACCAAAATACATTATCTAAGGTGTTTCTTAAAAAAATAACACAAAATATGAGATGAGTACCGATGATACTAAAATATTCAATAAAAAATAATAATGAAATCATCATATAAAATAAATATTACAAAGTCATAATGAAAATGATCATAATTTTAAAAACTAAATCATGCTAAAATAAGTTTAATAAGTATTAGTTACATTACTAACTTTTTAAGGAAAATTAAAATTAAATTGTGTATTTTAATTGTCTAAACCAATGTAAAACTAAAGAACAAATATTCAATATTATTGTCATTCTTAGTGTTGAATTGATTTCCTTTTTGCATTAGTATTAGTTTGATTTTGATTTAAGTTTTATTATAATTATCAACGTCTATGAACTATAATCTTTATTGGACTATTCTGAATTCTATGTTTTAAACTTGAAATAATATATTAAAAGATAAAAACTATGAAATAATATAAGAAATATTTTAAAATTATATCAAAGTAAATATTTGTATGTATAAAATAAAATTTTAAAATTACATATATAATGTCGGGTTGGTTTGGTCTCGGGTTGTTTTTTTTTAGTTAAAACCAAACCAACCCAAATATAGTCGCGTTTTTTTTTCCAATACCAAACCAAGTCAAACCAAACCACTAGTTGAGTTTTTTTTCCGATTTGACTCAATTTGCGGTTTGGTTCGATTTTGTACACCCCTACTCTTAGTCCCAGGTATCTGATTCATTATTAGGAGTTATATGCAACAATAGAAGTTGATTGAATCGACTTCTAGATTCCTTTTTTGCATCACATATTAAGTATATTACCAGATTTTGGTGTGTCTAGATACGTCCAAATACATGTATCTGAGGATACATGAGGTCAAATTTGTTATAGATTGTAGGCTTAAGTCATCTGTGACCCCTTAAAGTTGTCGCATAATCACTTAGACACCTCAATTGAAGCTAATACCTATTGAACACTTTTATCAATTTAGATTGTTCCTATTAGACACTTTTCGGTAATCAACAAAAAATGTAAAGTGCATGTGACACACTCTCGATGACATGACAAAATGCTTAATGAAAAGACGACATGTGGCAAGTGGGCCCCAAAAATTATAGAAAATGATTTTTAAACTTTAAAAAATAAAATTTATTTCAATCTTTTTTTCTTATATATAGAAATATTGAAATTAATAACACATACTACCCATCCCATGCTACCCCACCCCCTTTCTTCTTCATCTTCTTCCTTAATCCCTGCAACATTTCATTTCTAAACCATAATAAAACTCAATATCTTATCAAATTATTTACCGATTCAGTTTTTTTTAAAAAAATTAATACCTAATACGTGAGAGAAATATATAGAGAGAGACACATACAAGAGTGATGAAGAAACGAAGTTTGTTGATGAATAATCATTTCAAAATCAATTGCAAAAGAGAAATCAAGAGGACTCAAATTAATTTTATCGAATTCTTTGATATTATTTTTATAAGTTAAATGGGTTTACATTTTAATTTTGAGTGGTGATGTTTGTTTGAAGATGGCCGGAAATGGAGCTATCGACTAAATTTTTTACTCCAATGTCCAAAAATCTTCTTTCTTCTTTAGTTTTTGAAGATCCAATGCAGCTGTATTTGAAAACCTAATTGAGGTGAAGAAGACGACCGAAAGTGGGGGTGGGGGGATTTTTCTTTTTGCGATTAAAAAAATTATTGGTTTAAAAAATATTTTAAAAAAATCTTTTAAGTCATTTACGATGATAAGAATCAATGGAAGAAGAAAAAGTGAAGTTTTCTTTAAAAAATAAATAAAAATACGATTTTAGAAATCTTCACGCGCCAAAGGAAAGTGAAAAACACTTTTTCTGCCATATCAGCATTTTGTGTTTAATAGGTATACATTTTGAATAATTTAGGTGTTCAATAGGTACTAACCCTAGTTGAGGTGTCTAAGTGAAATATACGGACAACTTCAAGGGGTTGTAGATGACTTAAGCTTATATTGTATCCAAGTGAATTTGCATGTATTTGGGATACATAACAAATCTCGCTTGCCTCTCTCCCATTTCGCTCGCCACTCTCCTATGTATCTAGTACCCCAGATACATACATATACATGTATCTAGTGTGGTTCACATGTATATAAGATTCTTAATAAAATCTCGTTCTCCTCCCTTTCTATCTTGCTCGCTTCTCTCCCTATTTTAGTGTATATGATAGCAAAAATACATATATCTAAGTGTATCTTTCTCAATGTATGATAGAAAACTCTTAAAGTGCTAAGATACGTAATATTTTGAAAGTTAGTATATATGATAGTGAAATATGTCTAATTATGTTATTTTTCCAATTAATTATTCTATATTAAAATTTAAAACTATATTTTATAAATATAATATTATAATTTTTCATTTAAAAACTAAAGCAACCCAACCTATATACCCCTAGTTGTAACTTGGGCTCATTCATCATATTAGACCCAAGCCCAAGGTCCAAATATGAGGAAATGATAGATGACAATGACAAATCTACCCCTCAGGTATTGAAGAGACAGAGTTAAGAGGTTTAAGCTAAGGTTCAGTCATTTTCTTCTGCGCACCCCAAATCTCGACGGCGATTTCTGGGTCTCTGTCGAGAATCAAAAAGGTTAGCGAAAACCCATTTCTCTCTCTCTGTTTCTCTGTTTTTGGGGTTTTTTTTTTTTTTTGGTTTCAAAGATTTAAGTTTTTCTTTGATACTTACTGTTAATCTTGAAAATTGAAGAAAAATAAATCCAAATGGTTCTATACAAAATCTGTTAGTTGTAGTTGATTGTTTTGTGAGTGGTTTGGTGTTAGTTTTGGGTTTTGTTTGGTTGATTGATAGTTGATTGCATTGACTTCTAATAGGGGTATTACTGTTTTGATGCTTTTTGGTTGTGAAGTGATTGAAAATCCACTTATTTAGTGATATAAAGAAAATGGGGTTTATAGGAGATAATCTTGTTTGAAGTTTTACTGGTAATCTTGTCTATGTACTTGTTCTGGAAAGGAAGAAAAATGTATGGAATGTACTTGATCTGTAAAGGAAGAAAAATGTATGGAGTTTGAATTGGGGGTTTAATTAGATTGCTGTTTGTGTAATAGTAGCTTATATAGTCAAAGAAATGTATTAGGCCTATAGAATTTGTGGGGTTGGGTTTCAGTTATGGTTTTCCTTGGATTGCATTGACTTCCAATAGATATTACTGTTTTAATGCATCTAGTTAATCGAATAATTGAAAAGCCACTTATAGTAATATCAACAAAATGAGGTTTACAGTAGACAATTTTGTTTGAAGTTTCACTAGTAATAATTTCAATGTACTTGTTCTGGAAAGGAAGAAAAGTATATGGAGATTGGGATTAATATGTCTGCTTGTGTAATATTATGCTTAGATAGTCAAAAAAATATATGTTAGGCTCATAATATTCATGGGGAAATTGATACCAAGATAGACATTGCTGACCGTGGAATTTGAAAACATGAGGTACTTAAAAGAAATTTCAAGTCCTTCTATCAATTTAGAGAAAAGAAAAGAAAAGAAATTTCAATTTTATGATATTATAACTCAATTTTTCATGTCAGGCCCGAAGTTGTTTGCAAGTTTAAATATGTTACGTGTTGTTAAAATTGGAACAGAATAATTTCATTTAGTGTTCTTTTGGATACCTTGTGATTCTGTTTTCATCGAGAATGAGCTTGTATTATGGTTCATTTTTGTAGATATTCTCTTAGGATTGTTCTGCTTGTGAATGAGCAAGGGCATACAACTAGTTGAAGGAAGGCCGTATTATTGAGATTAGAAAACAGAGATTTAAATTCACTTAATTTGTTAATGGTCCAAATTTGTCTACTGCAAATGCAAAACTTCATGTTGCTTGATTCTGGTTATGGTTTATGCATAATGGGAGAAAAACTGTATTTCTTCCATAACTAATTGTATGCTTCACTTAACTAACTGTGTTTCTTTCGATCATGTGGGCATAACTAATCGTATGCTAATTGTTCATCAGTATTGATCAGGGGGATTTCATTTGAAGAAGAGATGGAGCAGAGCCCGGCATCATTTTCCGAAATCGGCAGGCGGGCAAGAGGTAATGATTCACCATAAATTTAATGAGTACTGATGCTTCTGATACTTATTAGGAAGGTAAACTGAAGTATAGGAAAACATTCATGTACTAATACCGTTATTAAACTTGATCTGCTAAACCAATTGGAAGAACCAAGCAATTCTCCTTTCTATGATGTTTAGGTAATTGAACCTGTCAAAAGTCAGCCAGCACAAATTAAGTACCCTACCATGCAGGAGGGTTCTCTAGATTTTAGCCCCATGATATTGTATATTTAGGGTCTCATATTCAATTCCCAGCGGAAGCAATAATACTAGGTGATTTCTTTCCATCTGCCCAAGCCTTGGTGGTTAGAGTTTACGTGGCATGGTTTGCTAAATTCAAGTTCTTTCTGCATATGAGCTGATGTGGGAGATAGTAGGTACCTCGTGGAATCAATCGACGTGTGCACAAGCTAGTCCAGATACCATGGTTCTATTTTCTGTTTGGAACTTCACATTTACTGGAGAGTTTCCAAGTGTATACCAGTACCATTGTTGAGCCAATTCACATCAATGTTTTGGCGCTTTGGCCTTACCAACTCTACACAATCTCCTCTTGGAAGCAGCTACATGTTTCCTCCCCTATTAAATATGTGATTGTAGTGTATAAGTTATAACACATGTATTAACACTATTTATCAAGAGTACAGTAAGTTTTTTCTTCTGTAGGTTTTCTATTGTCTGGTATACTATTTGTATATGGGTGAGTTTGGCCCAAGCATCAACACAATTTATTTACCTTATAAAAAAATCAAGAGTATATAGTAAGTTTGTTATGTAACATAGAATATCTCATGAGCTTTTAACAGTTGTTCGTAATGAATTGGACAGAAAATTTTCATGTAATATGTGCTTTTGAGAAGATTTTGTGCTCAAGTACTCATAAAAAGGGAAAAGGGAAGACTTTATGCTCAACCCAGTGTACATATTGCACTTTCATCATCACTAAAAAAATATGCCAAATATATATATATATTTGAAGTATGCCGGTTTATAGGCCTTTCAAGCTAGGTTTGCTCAAACTCGCCTCCCAAACTTGTTGAAATAGGTTATACCAAGCCTTGAATAATAGTAAGTCAGGCTGAATGAGCTTGCTTCAGGTCACTGCAAAGCTGTGCAGAGATTGCAGCAGGGCGAGCGGAGCTCAAACTTTAACCAGCTTGCTTATATAGCCTGCAATAGCCTATTTGTTTCATACTGGTTTCTTCCACTTAGATTGTTATAACAACTTAACTAGGTGAAGTATATAGTTTTGAATTTTGACGGTTCGATTACCATCAAAATTCCTTGAATAGATTTCTATTTAGTGAGCATCATATTAAGACTCATCTAAAGATCTAGTCATTTAACAATTTTGACAACTTTTATCCATCTCTTAAGAAAATCTTCTCTGGAAGAGAGCTAGCATTTTTTTGCCATATGAGAAACTATTCTAATGGTCTGTGAAATGCTCACATTCATGCAGATCTACTGACCAAAGACTACAATTATGATCAGAAGTTCACCTTCTCTATTCCGAGCTCCAGTGGGGTGGTACTAGCTTATTCTCTCATTTACTGTTTCTCATTTAGATTATTTAAGCTGTTGAATCTTCTATTTGGGATTCAGAAGGCTGCCAAACTTTTCCACCTGCACACATTATTATAGTTTATTTATTATCTTGATATTGGATAAATATGTACTTTAAGTTACAAAATCATTTGTTCATTCTGAAATATATTATTATGTGTCTTCAAGTCTGGTATCTGTCCTTTGTACTAGATTTTTTTTTATGAAAAAGGTGTTTGGGCCATTTGCACACCTCGACTTTTCCACTGAGTACCTGTTACCATACAAATATAGGGTATTCTGCCGATCAAGGCTTAAGCCGATGGGATAAAATCACCTAGTGCTGCCATTCTAGCAGTACTGGGTTAACAAATTACAACCCCATCTGAACATGGAAGGCCCTTTTTCTGAGAAAGGAGACTAGGATGAAATAAAATAAAGCAAAATAGAAAGAAAAGAATCTAACTGCATATACACACCCACACGCTGACACACAAGTTTTCTGTCAAATTTATATGAGGTTTTGAAACTTCTGTACTTTTACAACATTGTTAAGGGATACTAACTTTATTCCTAATAGCCTAATTTTCAGGTAGGACATCCTTTATTCCACATGTGGCTGACACAGTTGTAATTGCTGCATTTGCAATTTGATAATTAAATTAAAGTCAATTCATATTAAAACCTGGTCACATCCACTTCTATATATATTATTATTTTTGGTCCTGAAGTACATGCAAGGCTTGTAAGAACTTAATTTGGTTGTGAAAATTAATAATCCACTATTTTCCCTTTTGAGGGTACAAATAAAGATGTTCTTACTGTTGTTCTTGTACTGTGTCCGAGTACTAGTTTTATAGGATGATCATTCTTTTTTTAATTTATTTATTGAGAAGGATTTCCGTAACATTATTCAGTGGCGAGAGATTACGTAAAGTTCGGTTTACAACTCAAGGAAATCCTTTGAGAATGAAATATAAATGGTAGAAAGATGTTCATAAGAACATTTGTGTTCTTGATTCTTTAGAAAATGTACTTGCATCTTCCTTTGGTTTTGGGAGAAATGGAAATTGTCCTCTACTTAGGCCATGATTGACGACTTTACCGTTTTATATAGTTAGCAAGGAAAAGAGGTGTTAGGACCTCACCTGATCTCAGCTTACATTGTCTAAAATAACAGTTTTCATTTGCTAATATCTCTTGATTCCGCTTGATTTTGGTGTTCCATTAAGTATATCCCTTGAAATTGATCTAGAAATGTTTCATATCTTGCATAAGTTTGCAATTTGTTTGAAAGCGACGTTGGTGAATTCATTGGCAATCATACTTGGTATGCTTTCATTTATTGTGACTATAGAACCTTTCCCAAATCCCAACAGATGGTGTTGGTGTGCTGTAAAATCTGGTGTTTCTGACGTTTACCATTGCTATTTAATGTGCAACTTTTTCTGTATCCTATTAATTTAGAGTTATATCTGAATCCGATCCTAACTTCTGTCATTTTCTCATATTAGGGAATAACAGCTACTGGTGTGAAGAAAGATCAAATTTTTATTGGTGATATAAGTACTCAATATAAGCTCGGAAGTACAGTTGTCGATATCAAAGTTGATACCTATTCCAATGTAAGAGCAGATTGCCTGTCACTTAGACCAGCAATTGCTTGTCCTCTTGATAATCTAATTTGTGATCCTGATATATATTTAAACTCTTGGGTCTCTTATTTGTAAGTGCAATGAATTTCTTACGTGATGTTTATATGTTATCTTATATGCAGGTCTCAACAAAAGTTACACTGGTTGACGTTTTCCAATCCACGAAAGTGTCCTTAGGCTTCAACATACCTGATCACAAGTCTGGCAAGGTTAATAGTTGTGCTTTCTCAAGTACTGGTCAAAAGAATCTCTGGTCTGTCTGATACACATCAACACATGTATGAGCCAAAGAATTAGATTAGTGTGTGTCATGCTACCACAGATATTATGGGCGAAGAGACAAATTAGAGGATAAAAGATAGCTCATTTTTAAATTGATTATTTCCAGTTGTGTCTTTGTTTCATTGATGGTACTGGTACAGGCATTAATGATTTGTGAGTGATTAGTTGTTCACGGTGAACTAACTGAAACTTGGTGAGAGCGTCACTGGCTGCTAAGTGAACAATAATTAATGTGCTACCTACTAAGTATTATTCTTAAAAAGCTTTCTGTCGATACAAGTAATTCATGTAGGTCGAAATCATATATTATCACCAATTACATTTTCACCTTATTCCATAGCATCCTCTTTTACTTGGGCGTCATCATCTCTGGTAATGTTAATCACATCATGCGGTGCAATGTTTAACCTTAGAGTTGGACACATGGACTTGAAACATTTAATGTCTGTTGCACTTTTTCATTAATTTATTTTTACTTCAATTCTGACTAGTTTTTGGGGGATAATGTGCTAATTCCAGACTCCTTTATTCACACACAACTCAAAATTTAAAATCTTATGAAAGATACACTTGTGAAGGACGGGTCTATTTGTTAAGTTGTCTTTGAAAATGGGAGCCGAGGCTTTACTTTTTATCCCGATGGGCATCCGCTTAGTGAAGACAATTTGTGGGTCATCTAGATTACTGGTTCTATTATTTTCAATATTCAGATGATGCTAATGTGAAGTTGTGAACAATATAAAAATCTCAGTTTATTTCTATTACAATCTCTTTTTCAGCAGTTAAGTGGAGTGGAAAGAAAGTAATTGAACCTATCATGTCAATTAGAGGAGCAAGTTCTACCTGTTATAAAATAGTGTCTAAACAATATCTAGATTTCGATAGAACTACCTTACCTCATAAGGAAAAACAGTGTGACATGTTTTTTCCAATGTCCTATGATTTCAAGCTGTTTTTAAGTAGGAACAATCTGTATATTATTTGGTTTGTGCATTCAATATCAATCTCTGAATCATTTATTTTGTATTTTCAGCTCGATGTTCAGTACCTTCATCAGCATGCTGCCATCAATTCCAGTATTGGCTTAAATCCCTCCCCTCTGTTGGAGCTCTCGGCTGCTATTGGCAGCAAGGATTTAGCCCTTGGTGGTGAAATAGGATTTAATACTGCTTCATCTTCTTTTACCAAGTGCAATGCTGGGATTAGTTTTAACAAACCGGATTTTTCTGCTGCACTTATGTTGTAAGTATTCATATGTTGTTTTCTGCTTAATATACTCTTGGTGCTTCTGAGTTCTTCAAATGTTTTCCTGTTAGCTAAGTAAAGGTGGAATGGTCAATCCAACTATGCAACATGCAGTTATATGCTTTTTATTTATTATGTCAAAATGTTGTGCTGACTATTGAAGTGTAGTTGTCAATTTCTGTCTGCCCCGCTCTCTTTGTTTCATCATTTATTTCCAAGATGTTTTGACTTTTAGCTTTAACGGTTGAAGTCTTGGTGCACCACCATTATCAGAAATAAAAATAAGTTTTACATCTGTAATCTACTAATCTGACTATGAATAAATCTTTACATTTTTTGATATTAAAAAAAGTAGTTTTCTGGACATTCTTAAGGGAAGGAAAAGAATGGAGAGAAATCTTGTGTGAGAGAATGCATGTAGTACTAGTTTTAGGAAAACATTAACTTGCTGTTTGGTTTAAACTACATAAAATTTCCAACCAAATTTTCATCAATTTGAAAGTTAAAGAAGTATATCAGAAACCAATCTCTCTACCCCACAAAGTTAGGACCTTAGGGGTAAGGACCGCATACACTCCACCCTCCCCAGACCCCACTTGTGACACTGGGTATGTTGTTGTTTAAAAGTTAAAGAAGTGATGTTGTTGCTGAAGCTCTGCAAAATTCAACTAGAATTATTTGAGAAAAATTCTGCCAGAGTTAATGGACGCAAATATAATCTCTAGAAAGAGCATGCCAGTAATGTCTATTTTTTTTGCAGCATATGTTCAAAGAGAAGTCTTCAAGGGGTGAAAATAGGCAGTCAAAAGGAAACTAGGTTATCTTTCGAATTTCATTAGTTGGAATCCCAGATCTGAGCTATAGTCTCTTTATGCTCTATCTTTAAAAGGGCATAGATATAGTTGGTAAATAGATAGGTTGAAAGTTTAGAAGTGATATGAAGAAATTGTTAGTGATTAGTATTAAGAAATTAAAACTTCGGTACAAGATACTAGCTTCAAAAAACATAAAACAACTTATTTTGATACTTTACCTTATAAAAAAACAAATAACTACTTTTCATCTAAATCAAGAAAAATTTAATGGGTTTTAAGTTGATTATCATGATTTTATTTCATATATTTTACTTAATTATAGATATTTCAATTCTTTGTTCAAGTAGTTATGGTTTGTGTCTATAGTAATTTTTCTTTGCATTATGCCGATGTATACACATACATATATGAATTGAAATAGCGAAATATGGTCATTGAGGGTTCATATAGCCGACCCAACTTGTTTGGAACTGGTGTAGTTGTTTGCACACAAAAGGCCAAATAAATTCTTAGCGCTTTCTGCTTTTGACCTAAGTTGTGTGTGGACTCTTTACTTTTGATGCCGCACCCGTGTCGGATTCTCCAAAATACACTACAGTTGGAGAATCCGACACACACATGTTGACATTTTGAAACTTTTGGGGAAGCCACTATGACATGAATTACCATAACTTGCCTCAATCCCAAACTAGTTGAGGAAGCAACCATGACATGAATTACAAAAACTTCTATTTCTGAAAGGTGTTTTCCTGTTGTAACAAGTACATTTAAAAGATTGTGTACTTCCTGAGTAGCGGACTTTTTGTTAAAAACATGTAAAATCACATGTTGAAATCTGGAGTCCGGAGCTAAAAGGGAAGATTCTGTTGCAAAAATGCCATAAGGGCAAACAAATTCAGAAAAAAACCAAATGCGCATGGCCTCACACGCCTTGCCCTTTGTCCCTTAATGGCCATCAAGTAAACGTCAAAGGCAAGGTGCATGACCCCACACACCTTATAAGGCGCAGGGTCCCGTGCGCCTTACGCCTTATTGGTGGGCCCCAAAGGAAACCACAAATTTTACCCTAGTTAGGAAATAACTAGGGAAGGTTGAAGAAAATACAAAAGAAAAGTCAAAACAACAATGAAAACATTTTCTTTATTCCATTTTGGTTAAAGTATTTAGAACAAAATCAGAAATTGTATTTTCCAAAAAATACATTTTGACATAATAGTTTTCCATATTAAGAACCAACTTTTTTTTTTAAAAAAAAACATCAAATTGCCCTTTCTCTCTTCTTTTCTCCCCGTGTTTCCCTTCTCTTTCTCTGTCTATATTTTTCTCCTCCCAACTCTTTTTCCTACATTTATAAAAATACTACGTCGCTTGATTTGAAGAGACAAAGAAATTGATGATACTTGAGTTTAATATCAGAAAATTTACTTTGGATATCACATACTCTATTTAATTTATTTATCTTGTTTCTTTTACTAATATAAATTATTTTAAATATATTTACTCATTAGGTGTATTTCAATCTGTTGTGGTCATGTCATTTTCCTAGTTTACTCAGTTTTCTGGTGACTGATCAAAGGTAGAGCAGTGAGCACCAAAAGGAAAGGAAATATTAAAAGTATTTGATTGGGGGGGGGGGGGGGGGG
>JAJOOR010009803.1:0-10124 GCA_036250505.1 Solanum acaule
CATATCTCTCAAAATAGTTTTTTTATAAGTGTGATTTTGAGATGTCATAAATTTATATATTAAATTATTTGAGGGTTATGAATATGAAAGGTTAGGAGTTATGAAATTTATTAATATTTATTAAGAGTAAAATTTATGTAATTGAAGAGGTAAGAAAATAAAATAATTGAAAAAAATAAGAGAGAAATGCCAATAAAATCACAAAAAAAGATAAATAAAAATGAAGCCCTTAGAGAGCGCCACGTCACCATTTTCATATTCAGCTTTATTATAATATATAGATGTACGAGAACTGACGACTTTCAGGTTTAGACACATGACCTTGATCGTGGAACTAGCACGGATAACCAAATAAGTTGAGGGCACTTCAATGTTAATTAAGGAGTGTTACTTTATTATATATATTAATTTTTTTTGATGAATCAGTGTCACGTGACACCCCTTGACCCCTTGTAGATCCGCTTCTAACTATATTAATTGATACAAGAATATAATTATATTTTTTTTAACTCATGAATACAAGTTGATCGTTGATACAATTACGTTAGATAACTTCAATCTTGAATTTTCCAAATCACCAATTTCACCTCAAAATCCGCACTAAAAAATATTAAATTCAAGAGATTAGTTTTTTTTGATATATTAAATCTTTTAAAACAACACTCATTTAAATCTAGTAACAATTTTAATGAATTTATGTAAGAACATTAAATTATTTTCCTATTATGGTTAAGCTTTACATTGTTTTTTTTGGGTTTAAAAAAATTAAATATGAATATATATATTAATTTTTTTCGATGAAGCATTTAATATAATTTCCTTTTATAATATTGTATTTCATTAATTTATTTCATATTAGCGTTAAATTTTTAAATCTTACTCAAGTCGATATGTATTTGATGTTAATGTATATGAATAATTTAAGTTTACTTTAAATTTTAAATTATTTTGATTATAAATTTATATTATTTCTAATTATAATCAATTATTTTTTATTGTCTATTTGAATTTGATTAATTTATGCAAAATATTAAGATATTTTTCTAATATAGATAATTATTATCAACAAGGACGTGTTAATTACATGGTAGCAAATCAACTCTTTCCGCGTAATTCTTAATGATTCCAGTTAGCGCAGCATGTGGATGTAGGTGTTCCCATGAAACGAACCGGTGCCACATTCCGCTAGGATATTGGCTGGAGTTGGTCTCACGTAGATCCACCCGTCTTCGTTTTCCTATTCATAGGTTTGTATCAACTAAGTCTCTGTCTACTTTCCACGAGTATTTTTTGCAATTTCATCCAAGTCCTTTCTTATTCTTAAACCACTTCCCGTTCAGTTGCTGAACAGAAAGGGTCTCAAAAACCGGGCGGGCGGGCTTTTGGGAACCTGCCCTTGGGAGGGGAACAACAGCTGAAAACGACTGCTAATACCCCGTAGGCTGAGGAGCAAAAGGAGGAATCCGCCCGAGAGAGGTTGACTCACATTCTTAAAACCTTTGACAAGCTGCATCGCAGACAAATGCATTCATTTTATGGCACCATAATAAGCGGCACCACGCACGAACCTCCGGAATCATTAATGTGAAGCTAGTTGAGATGCAACGAAATATCAATTGCATGAATGCAGTTTAAAGTCTCGAGATGATTTGTAGAAAAAATTCTTCATAAATTTATCCCTTGTATCTAAAACTAATGATTCATTTGTTGATAAGCGAACAAAAATAATTAAACTCGCACGTGGTGGATTCACACTTTACTACCTTATCGTTCCTCTTTTAAATATGATATACGTGAAAACATTCATTACAATATAGTCTAACTAGCTTGAAATTTGTATATAATATGTTGTTATTTGTTTTATTTTTCTCTTAAATACTTATTTTATTCTATAGTTAAACTTATATAATTTCACTATCCTTTAAAAAAACGAAAAATGACGAAAAATAAAATTTATCGTATGAAAAATCCATTAGGTTTAGAGTATCAATCTATGTGGTATTGTGAATGTCAAATATTTATAAATTATTTTTCAGACATTAAAAATATTTTTAACCTTAAATAAATGGCATATTAGGATTTTATTGTCAGTATATTTAGACAGATTTGCATTAGGACAAACAAAATTCTATTTAGGACAAAAACAAATATTGAAATAAATTTGAATTTTGAAAGACCATTGACTGTAATATTCAGTCAGCGCACACACACACACAAAATTCACGTATTCTCTAGCGCGTGAGATTACCGCCACACTATAAATACCATAGGCGGGAGCAGTTCCCACTCATCAAGCAAAAAAAAAGCAGAAGAATTCACAGTTTTTTCATCGTTCTAGTCGCCTAAACTCGTTCGCTAAGGTTTTTTTAGGGCTTTGATTTCTCCGGCCAATGGCGTTTTTTCCGACTTCATCATCATCACTGCCGGAGATATCACCGCCGTCTTCTCCGACTTCATCATCATCGTTGGAGTTTCCCGTTTTACCAGTTGCCGCTTTGAAGAGCAAAATCATTCAGAAAATTCAGGAGAATCGCGTCACTCTTATCATCGGTGAAACTGGTTGCGGTACTAATTCTCCTCTTGCTCAATCTCTATATAACTAGTTGCTGCACATGTATATACTTTTTTTTGGACTTTGATTATATATGGATTGTATTTAGAGCTGCTCTATCTATGAGAATCGGAATCGGAATCGGACTGGATATATGTACATTGAAGGTTTTGATTTTTTTTTTTTACAAACGTGCACCTGTATTAATTTCACGGAATACCTACCACTAGCAACATGTAGATGTGAAGAAATCACTCAGTGTTTTGTTTTTGCTGGGATTTGAAAAAAAATATTATTTTTAATGGAGTATATGTCATAAAAGATGTTTCATTTTCTCGAACGAACTTACAGAACTTAAAATTGTAGTTCTAGTGGTTACTTTTCAAATTTCAATGATCTAATGGCATACTGACGGATGATAAAAAGTATACTGAATCATTGGAGTATGGAGAGAGGGAAAGAAAGAGGCATTTTTAAGTGTCATGGGAGTAGAATAACATGCACATGAGTCTTGGTATTTTGTAGTTTTTTTTAATAACTTGGTGATCGGGCCAGCTTGTGTACACCTAGGTTATGATACGTGCTACCTCACACCAGTAGTCTAGTCTAGATAGATGAGAAGAATTTACCTTGTGTTTTTTTTTTTGTTTGTTGGGGTTTGAAACTCAGTCTTTAAGGATTGGTCCACTTCGTAGACCACTAGGTCAAGCCCTTGAGTGCGAAGGCATTGCTTTATATTGTGGATTCATCTAACACGAAATTCTCGTTAGAAATGCAAGTGTTTGTCCCTGTAGAATTACCATAAGGGTTTGACTTTGTCACACTTCCTTTAAGTTGTGTGATCAAGAGCAAGTGTATGATTTAGTGGTCAATGAAGTAGGTCGAGAATTATGAGGTCTCAAGTTCAAATCTCAGTGGGGTAAAAAAGAATAGATGATTTCTTTCGACATGTCAAAGCCTTAGTGGTCAAAGTTGTTGGAAAAAAGATTTCCAACAAAAGTAAATTTTTGTTAAATGTGCACAACATTTGCTTAATGTCATGCTACTGTTTTAGAATTTATCAATATGCTCGATTCAATTGGTAACTTGTTGCTTGGTTTTTAAGGAAAAAGCTCGCAAGTCCCTCAGTTTCTACTGGAAGCAAACATGGAGCCCATACTTTGTACACAGCCAAGGAGATTTGCTGTGGTTGCAGTTGCTAGAATGGTAGCGAAGGCTCGCAAATGTGAAGTAGGTGGAGAAGTTGGTTACCATATAGGACACTCGAGAGTTTATTCAGAAAGGTAGGTTTTGTTGGTTTTCTCTCAGATGAACTCTTCATCCATGCCTTGCTTGAGTTTCAATTTTCACTCATAATGTTTGAGTTGGTCGCTATTCTTCTTCTGATCTGAAGTTTGAGTGCATTACATCCTATAACAGAATCTATATATCAGACAGCAAAAGCAAAAGTTTACATAATATAAAACCTTTTGGTGCACCTGCATGGGCAGCATGTTTGGATAGTTGAGTAACATAGTCTTTACTCTTTCCAAGGGTTCACTTATGAGAAAACATTTATTTGACGAAGATCCTTTAGTTTAAACACGCATGCACACTTTTTAAAGTTAAGAGTCTTAGGGTGTGTTCCAACAACTACTCATTATCTCAAGCTTGAGGTCGATATATAAAATCTCATAATTTTGCCCTATTTGGTGTACTGTTTTTATATGGGGGCTTTCCCCATCCCTCTAATCACTAGTAAAAAAATTAGTACTTCATAAAGAAATCCAATAATCTGTGATTCACCGACACTAGAGGTTCTCTAAATTTACTACTGACATGCAAATCCCTAAATAGACTAGAAAAGACTCCTAAGAACGCTGGCTGTAAGGTAAGCATAACATCATGACTACACCTTAGGCCCCATTTGTCATGTCCCCTAAATGCATCTTTTGCGTCCATTGAAACTAATGATGAAACGGGAAATAGAAGCACTATGTTGACATTAGTACATCTGCACTTGGAACTAATGATGAAACGGGAAATAGAAGCACTATGTTGACATTAGTACATCTGCACTTGGAACTAATGATGAAACGGGAAATAAAATTCGTCTAAAATCAGAATTAGTAATTTATAACATACAGTAAACTAATTTAAAACATATATTCTACTATATATATATATATATATATATATAAGAAGCTAAGAGCAGTTTCATAATGAAACTTCCAGCTTAGATATCCCAGACTCAATACTAATTTGAAACAAATCTTAGCCGAATAGGAGAAAAAATTTCAGTAATCGCTCCTCTCATCAGTGGCTGTTACACGGGAAGTCATTTTGGCACCTTAAGCATTGATTTATCAAGATGCAGTTTGCACGGAACAGCATGGAATTATTCTGATGTTTGAACTGAGATGTTGTGGTTAAAAGGAAAGATACCAATCTTTACCTTTTCCTTGGTAATGGCCCCGCTCTTTTGTGAAACAGTATTAGTGAATATCCATATGAATATATGAACGTGTTTGTATTCCAATCACATCCAACAATTTTATTCAACTACATATTATTGTTTCTTTCGCTGTGATGTATCTTCATTACTTAAACTTATCAAGTCAACGTTATGTCACAGATCTAAGATTGTGTTCAAAACTGCTGGAGTTCTGCTGGAAGAAATGCTAGAGAAGGGCTTGAATGCACTAAAATACAAAGTTATCATTCTTGACGAAGTGCATGAAAGATCTGTAGAGTCAGATCTCCTTCTTGTTTGCGTCAAGCAGTATTTGCTTAAAAAAACTGATCTGAGGTAACATTCTTTCTTGTTCTTTTCTTCTTCTGTATTTTATATATAATTGTGCGTGCATCATAATCTCATTGGTGATAAACTGATTGTGTGCTGTCTATTTGGTTCAACTCTACAGGGTGGTCTTAATGTCTGCTACTGCTGATATAGCAAGATACCGTGAATACTTTAGGGATCTCGCTAGGGGTGAAAGAGTAGAGCTGTTGGCAATCCCTAGTTCTGGACAAGACACCATATATCAGCGAAAAGTTTCATATATTGGGCAGGTATGATTCATCTACTTCAGAGAAGATAATCTATTTCATTTACTTGTCCAAAAAAAAGAAAAAATCATTCAGCAACTTGTTCCTTATATTGAAAAGTTGTCATGCATCTATGGTCTTTAAAGCATACTCCATCAATCGCTGTTAGTGGAAAATCTGTAACTTTGGCATTCTCCTCTCTCCTGATTAAGTTCGTTTATTTATGTTTAAATTCATGGTTTACTGGTCATAATGGTAGTTTTGAAGTGCACTGAGTCAACCTGACTTGGCTTTGTCCTACTGCCTTGGGTGGATACATGAATCTGTTATTGTTCATATAGTCCTATTTGTTGAAAATTTTCCGTTAACATTCAATTACAACTGTCAGTTCTCGTGTTCTATTATTTTATCCATTTTCCCCTATTTTTCTTAGTTATTGGGCTTTGTAATTGGCTGCAAATATGTCTGCTAGAAATGAAGCAGTTGCATTGAATTCCACTATTGTTATTGCTTCTCCGAGTTGTGCTTCTAAACATAAGCTTGAAGTTTGCTCCAAGGAGGTCATTCTGGAACACGATAACCTTTTGTTTGTTTTGCTTTCATGTAGACCAATATAAGGAATAAGAATATTTCATTTCTAAATTAAAATTTTGATGGAAGGTCATTGTTTCCAATGGTTATTTCTTGAGATACTTGATTTATTGTGTTCTGATTTGTTGCAAGTGCAATAACAACTGCCTAAGCCTTTACCCCAGCAACACACTATATCAACCCGATCCTTCCATTTTATTCCATCCTTGGTCAGCATTAAATAAAATGATATAAAAGATGCGACATACAAGTGCTTTTTAAATAACTAATGTGTTCTTATTACAAATCTAAAATCCTTAAGATAATTTACACCAACTAGGCCTTAAATAGGTAGATACATTATCATTTAAAAATAGTAGATGTTTTCATGTAGGTAACTATGGCTCACTAGAAGTGAATATTTTGAATTTGACAATTCACCATAATGTTAAGTGACACTATTGGCTGGATGATTCGGATTATATTCTCTTCATCTTAAAATAGATGACTCTCTTTGACTATTTGATGCATTACTATTTTTTCTATTTTTTTAAAAAAAATTGTTGATCAAGTAAACATATTTCATATCATAAAGAAGTTCATCAAAAGAACGTATACAAGTGGTATACTAAAAAGTAAAGAATCTACACAATCAATTGATACTTCATCAAAAAAAATAAAAAATCAACTGATTCTCTACAAACTCCACCATTCGTCTATACAATAGGGACTTCCTGTGCACCATAAGAAAATAAGGGAGCGAAGGGTACTCCTTAACGGAGAGGGAGGGGGGGGGGGACTCAACTCTACACCTTCAAAAGCTCTTCTATTCCTCACTCCAGACAACACACATTAATGCAAGTGGCACCACATTCCATTCCAAAGCTAGGTTTAGATATGTCCCATAACATAATATTTACTGAAATTGTGAATGCATAAATAACCTATCATTTACACTCTATGGCATTAACTTCAAAATAACAAAATTATCCATTTAAGGGGAGAATGCGCAAGTTTTCAAATAGTAAGATTACCCTAATTTAGAAAGAATAGATCCAAGTTACCATGATTTGGTACTTCTAACTTTTCCGCTCAAGTAAATGCCTTCTCTTTGTTTAAAATAACAAATGAAGTGTGTGAATATGAGTTATATGCTATGAGGATGTCACATGAAGACTAAAGTGATATTAACATAGAATACTAATATTGTAAATTACATTGAATTTTTATGGGATGGATTGCAGGTTGGGGAAAGGGGTCAAATAGTTCTTAGCATATAAAAAAGGAAAGTGGGTCAAATAAATTTTGAAGAAGGTAGTTATTTCAAGTTCAACTTAATGTTATCAAACTAGTCTAGTTTCTAAGTACTAAACATCAGAACTTCTAACACAGTAATAAAAAACTAACCCCTTAGTCACCTTACAAACTGTTCAACATCTAAAATAGGACGTACATTTACTGTGGTCTTCCACTTAATTAATTTCCCTTTTCCTATTTGACTACTATGATGCATGTTGCTGAGAAAACTCATTGCTGTTTATGCAATTTCTGGTCACTACATGGTATATTTTGATGGTGCAAAAAAATTTATACAGGGTAATGTTTCTGCTTTGTCTGCAAGACTACGGAGTATTTAAAATTTATCAGAAAGGGAATAATATTGAACATCCTAACTTCATCAAAAAAGAGCAGCAAGCGATTTATTTAGAGGATATGCAATATTTGCTTCCTATAAATTACTAATGTATTCCATTTTACATAAGTCAGAATCTGCAATGAGTATTATTTTCCTAACAGGTAGCTGAACTCCTTAATATGGAATCAGAAGAGACGGCTCTGAAATGCTGTTCTGGTCCAAGTCCACGGGAAGTTGCTGCTGATATCGAGCCTGAAATGTATCAGCTCATACTCAATTTAATTATATACATTCATAAAAACGAAATGGATATTGAAAAGGGAATTTTGGTCTTCCTTCCAACATACTATGCACTTGAGCAGCAGTGGCGCTTATTGAAGCGTTTCTTTGAAACATTTAAGGTTCATATTCTACATCGTAGTATCGACACTGAACAAGCTCTCAATGCCATGAAAATCTGCAAGTCGCATCGTAAGGTATGCTTTCCTAACTCTCTTTTTTCAACATCCATCAGCATCTCAAAAATCTGTGGAGATGGTCCTTAAAGCAGGCAGAATACTGCACCCAAGGGTGTGACATAGTTGGTCAATAAAGTAGGGAGAACCATGAGGTCTCGGGTTATTATTCAAATCCTAGTAGAGACAAAAAAAACTAGGTGATTCTCATTTGCACAAGGCCCCAAGCCTTGGTGGACAGATTTACCCGGTACCTGTGCTAGTGGGACTTGGGAGGTAGCACATACCCGAGAGAATTAGTCGAGGTGCATGCAAGGTCGCCCATACACCACCATCAAAAAAAGGGAACAACTAAAGTACTTATACTCCCCACAGCCCCCGGCCTGCTCAAATGACAGAGAAAGAGTTCTTGCAGGAAAGAACATTTTCATAACATCTCTTAACGTTTCCCTGAACCCCGTTTCCTGGTTTTATTTCTGCAACTAGCTGCTGTCAATATTCAGTAAAACAAACATGGTTACTCCATTCTCGTCTCTACAATGTTGATGCCTAAAAAATACTGATGCCTCTATCTGAAACTTAAACTTTTCGGCAGGTTATTTTGGCGACAAATATTGCAGAATCTTCTGTTACGATACCAATGGTGGGCTATGTCATTGATTCTTGCCGTTCTTTACAAGTTTTCTGGGATAATAATAGGAAAACAGATTCTGCAGAGCTTGTGTGGGTTTCCAAATCACAGGTACTAAGTGAGCCCATGTTTGCCAATACTGATCTCTCTTCATGCGATTATTGCTTCTAATATTTTAAGATGCAGGCAGACCAAAGGAGAGGGAGAACTGGACGGACTTGTGATGGCCATGTATATCGATTGGTAAAAAGATCATTTTACGGTCAATTAGAGGATTATGAGCCTCCTGCAATACTGAGATTATCGTTAAGGCAGCAAGTACTTCTCCTTTGCTGTGCTGAATCTAAAGCCATCAATGATCCCAAAGGTAATCAGCTAAAATTCTGTGCTTTTTTTGCTGGATTCTGAGCATCAGAGTTTCTTTTCTTTCCCTTTCCTTTTACATGATTATCTTCATGAAATTGCTTGCTGCTTGAACTTGAGTTTTGTTGTGAAATTTCTCTGTAATTCAAGGAA
Organism: Solanum acaule; assembly: GCA_036250505.1. Taxonomy (NCBI): domain Eukaryota; kingdom Viridiplantae; phylum Streptophyta; class Magnoliopsida; order Solanales; family Solanaceae; genus Solanum; species Solanum acaule. The sequence goes on from JAJOOR010009803.1 coordinate 9,387, forward strand.
AATGAACAAAGCATGCTTAGGGATGGAAGAGATGTATGATTGTCTTGTTTGTTCTCCCCCTATTTTCTTTCTACGTCGTTAGTCTTGCGCTACTAAGAATTTACTTTACTGTTACAAGTGCTATGAGAATTATTATGGAAAATGTTTTGCCAACTTCTCTATGCTTCCTGATTCTATCATCCTGAAACATGCATCTTAAAGAGGTTTTTGTTGAGACGCCACCTATGTGGCTCTAATTCCAAAGAAGATAGGAGCTATGGACCTTAGGGATTTTAGACCCATCAGTCTCATTAGTGGTGTGTACAAGGTCTTTGGTAAGTTGTTGGCAGAGAGATTAAAGAAAGTGATAAGCAAATTAGTGAACAAACATCAAATGGCCTTCATTCAAGGAAGACAAATTATGGATGCCGCATTAATAGCAAGTGAGTGTGTAGATTCAAGGATTAAAGGAGAGATCCCAGGAATTATGTGCAAGCTTGATATAGAAAAGGCATATGATCATGTCAATTGGGAGTTTCTACTTAATATTCAGAGGCAGATGGGGTTTGGAGACAAATGGCTTAAATGGATAGGTTTTTGCATCAAAACTGTCAGGTTCTCCATACTTGTTAATGGAGAACCTGCTGGTTTTTTTCCTTCTGAGAGAGGACTACGACAAGGAGATCCTCTCTCCCCTTTCCTATTTATTTTAGCTATGGAGGGTCTTAACAGTATGATTAGAGTGGCCAATCAGAACAA
>JAJOOR010009805.1:0-34238 GCA_036250505.1 Solanum acaule
GGCGCCGATTACCGGAGGATGAACTTTCGAGGTGAGAACTTTGGCGCACGAATGTTGCTTATTCTCCATGATCTCAAGGCAAAGGTATGGAGCATCTCGGTCACTAAAGTCCATTGTCGCTTCCGGAAATAAAGATTGCACAACGTGGCTCTGAAAAAAAAAGGGTTACATTGGCGAAAACACAATTGGAGTAATCAAAAGACAAAAAGATCTGACCATCAGAAATGAGTACCTTGACAATTAAAACTGTAGCAATTGAAGGGGAATTTGGCTACAAATATTTCCATGTTTTTAGTTTTGTAAAAATCAAACGTCTTGCAATTTCAATTTTTCTACAATTAAAAATGAATTTTACACTACGGACGCGCAAATCTGTCAAGCAAAAACGGGTTCAACCTTGAAGATCAAAACTGTAGCAGTTGAAGAGGAATTTGGCTACAAATATTTTAAATGTCGTAGTGCCATGTTTCTAGTTTCGGAAAAAACAAACAACTTGCAATTTCGATTTTTCTACAATTAGAAATGAATTTTACACTACGGACGCGCAAATCTGTCATCAGAAGCAGGTTCAACGTTGAAGATAAAAACTGTAGCAATTGAATAGAATTTTGGCTGAGAATTTTTTTCTATGTTATAGCCCCGTGTTTCTAGTTTGGTAAAAATCAAACGGCTTGCCATTTCGATTTTTTTACAATTAGATATGAATTTTACACTACAGGTGCACAAAGCTGAACCATCAAAACAGGTTACTGCTAAACAAGATTCTAAGTTACCTGAGAAAGTAGCAAGAGTACTTTGCTTGAAGTTTCTTTTGAGATATGATGGAGGCTACGTCTCTAGATTTGATAGTTAAATGCACTCGGATAACTTGTTTTTTGCAGCATCTAAAATTTTGTGTGATGAAATTCTTTATGCATTGGAGAGGATTATATAGGGATTCTTGTGAAAGATTTCTACTCCTTCCACAAGGCATAATAAGGTGAATTTGGAAGAAGAAAATTTGATTTGGGTTGAGATATTCAGTGTCCATTATGAAGCCACACCAATACTGAAGGATGAACTAAAGAGTTAAGGAAAGAAGAATATCTTCATTGACTTGGATACCAAAGGAAAGTTAATATTCTTTTTTATTTGATTCAAAAATCCAATCAATCTTCTTGTTTTTTTTCACACCTTGCAAGGAAGATCACATGGAAAAATAATGTTACTACTCACTAGACCCATCTATTTGAAATCAATATAGAGGTTCCAACTGATTGCCGAGCTAGAATGTTTAAAACAAATTGAGATCACTACAAAGAAATCATTTGTAGTGACCTAGTTAGATTGCGATGACAAGAAACAAATACTCTTGAAGTCTCAGCAATGCATTCATGAAAACTTCAACTCTCATCGTCAAATTCGGCAAGCCTACACATTGACAAGTCTAAAAAAAAATGAAAACACATTCATGATTACTTCAAGTCTTGTCGTCAAACTTCGGCAATCCTACACGTCGACAAGTCTTGAAGTAAGGGGAATTTGTAGACACATAAATTTTATTGGATTAAAATTCATACATAATTTGAATTAAATCTATGCTCATTTGGGCTGAATGATTAATTTGGGGTTTACAAATAAATAAAGTCATTTTATTAAATTCAAATCCAAGGTCCATTTCACCTTGAAGCCCAAACCCATGCCACGTGTCACAGTGACTAGGCATCCAAGACCAACAAGGTGACGCCACGTGTCCAAATGAGGTGGGAGTCCCAGTCAAATGCAAGAACCAATCACAATCTGCCAAGGGTCAAAATGACATCCTTTGGCCAATCACAAGCAACCTTGTCCACTCCCTACAACTATAAATAGGGGATAGACATGACATTCATGATGATCAAGAAAACTCTTCAACAAGCATTCGGCAATTGGAGAAAGCTACAACATCAACTACATAGCTCTTCGAAGGAGTGGTCAATGGAGTTCTTCCCGGAGATCAACTTGAAACGACGAAGCACTTTTCGACGTTCTCGGAGGTCAACAACATCTCAAGGAGGTCTACATCATCCAACAATTCGAGAAGTACGCTACTGAAGGCCCTCAAATCTTGGAGAAGCTTAGGAGAGAAGAATCAAGAGAACAACAGAATTGTACTCGCAATGATTCATCAATAAAAATTACATTTTTCTTTTATTTATTTTGCTTGCAGTCAATTTTCAGCGCTTAAGGAAATTTGTTGCGAACAGTCTCATAAGAGAAAATATTTTTTAAATTAAATGAAACTTATCTCTACATTAGCATCTAAGTCATTTATTCTGAATAGAATTTCGACCACTTAGACTTTTAACCATCACGATTGTTATGATGTACTATGTAACACCCCGTATTCTAGAAAGACCAGAAATGCAGATTTCAGAAGTTGCAGGCGCCACCAACATGGCCACCTACGGATCATTGGGTGACCCACGGACCGTAGGTGGGGGCCGTGGTTCGCCACCTGCAGCCCTCCTAAGAAATCCAGGAAAATCTCAGCAAAGGGTCAACCCACGGACCATAGGTGGGACCACGGTTCGTGGTCCAAGGTCATGGTTCAGACCCCCATATTTCAGCTCTCTCAAGCCAAACGATAGTTGACCATCGGTCCATCCACGGTCTGTCGGTCAGGCCCGTCGACTGTCCCCAACAGATTTTATGTTAGGGATCGTTTGGTCTTTTTCCTATGCGTTGGGCACCTAAACTAGGTCATTTTGGTCAGTTTTAGCCTAGTAACTTAATCAGAATCTACCCTAAGCGATTCATTCACCAAAATTTAGCAAACGCAGAGCAAAAGAGGAGAAAGAATCGACCAAACTCCTCTCCAAGAACGCAACATATTTTCATCAGTTCTAACCCCGAAATCAAAAGATTTCTCCGTGGAATTCATCAACGGGTATGTGGGATTCCACTGGTGGATTCCTTTCATCCACTAGGTCCCTAGATTTCAGTCAGAATCTTGATTCCCTAAATATTGCGTAGACCTAAGGTTTCTAGAACTTCAGATAAGTGTTGTGATTTAGCTGTTAGAATACTTCAAATTAGATTATCATGATTTCGTAACATTGTGGCTTAGCTTCTTGCATGAAATTCAGAACCCTAGCTGTGTTAATTCATTTAGTTCATGAATTACACTTGCTAGGCCAGTTTAGACATATATGCATGCATTAGTTTTCAAATGTTTCATTATAAGTACATTAATGTTGCATTTTCAGTTAGCATGTCAGGATTTCGAGCTATCCAATTATTTCAGATTGATGCATTTTCATACATTCTAGTTGGGAGTAGGCTTAATACCGCGTTGGACTAGGGTTTGTCACCCTCATAGTCCTAGAACTACGTGCCCCCATAGATAAGTCCCCTTTGTGGGCATTATACTTAGTGATCACGCCAATCATGCCTTTATACCCCTGGCAAGGTATATTGGGTCCGCTCGATGGGGCGTATACATCAGACTCCACATTTAGCTCACGTGGTTTTATGTCAGTTATCAGTAGCTCCCACAGTCAGATTCTAGTGTATTGACCAGGTTACCAGTTATATGTTTAGTATTCAATTTCAGTATGTTATGTAGTTGGTCATTACATTCATTCTAGTTTATATTCAGTATGTTTAGTATATTCTTCATGTTCATCTTATATCATTGATCAGTATGCTTTATTTCAGTTATGTATATGTTGTTCAGTTTTATCCTATAATGCATGCTCAGTAACCTTCAAGTACTGACGCATACTCTGTGCTACATCTTCTCACCATGTAGGTTCAGGTCCTCAGCATTCGGATCACAGATAGATCGGTTCTCGATCCATAGTTCAGCAGTATCAGTGGTGAGTCCTCATTCTTCAGGGACGATAGACATGTTACCTTTTACTTTCAGTCTTTTAGTTTCAGTTTTGCTAGAGTTAGTTGGGGCATGTCCCAGCATCTCTAGTCAGTTAGAGGTTTTATTCAGTCATAGTTAGATTCAGTTTTAGTTTTGAGTTTGATCTTCCAGTTGTTTTAAACTTATAGTCTTATATATTCAGACAATATTGGGTATTCCTCATCATTTCAGTAAATTATGGTTGTAAGTTTCCACACAGTATTTTTCACCTCAGTTTATCTTAGTATGCTCATGATATGCCAGCTGGGTTAGCTTGGGGTCACTCGTGATCCTAAGTCTCGTGTTTACGTTAAGGGATAGCCTCGGGACGTGACAAACTTGGTATTAGAGCACTAGTTTTAAGCGTCCTATGATGTTTGAAAAGCCGCACTAAGTAGAGTCCATTTCATGAATGTGAAGTGCACCATACTTATGAGGGGGAGGCTACGAAGTGTTTTAGGAAAAACTTCACTTTCTTGATATTCTTATAGTGTGTGGATATGATCTCTTTTCTAACTTGACGTTATGCGTTTTTAGATCATACCTCTTCATAGAGCTTACGCCAGGAATGCTAATGCCCACAACGCTAACGCAGCTCCTCCAGTCCCAGACCATGAGGTTTTGAACGCAGAGGTTCAGAATGCCATTCAACTTTTGGCCCAGAGTGTAGCCAACCTGAACAATCAGTGAGTTCCAGATCCTGCAAATGCTAGTGGTGGATCAGTGGCAACTAGGGTCCGTGATTTTGTTAGGATGAATCCACCTGAGTTTCTAGAGTCGGAAGTTGGTGAGGATCCCCAGAATTTTATTTATGAGGTCAAGAAGATATTTGGAGTGATGCAAGTGACTAGAAATGATAGGGTAGAGTTGGTGTCCTACCAGCTCAAGGATGTAGCTCACATTTGGTTCACTCAATGGAAGGAAAATAGGGGTGAAAATGCAGCTCTTGTGACTTAGGAGTGTTTTACCAGAGCTTTTCTGGACTGGTTCTTTCCAAGAGGGTTGCGAGAGGCTAAGGCTCAAGAATTAATGAATTTAAGACAAGGTTTTCTATCTCAGTCCAAGAGTACGGACTTAAGTTCACCCAGCTCTCTAGGTATGCTCCACATATGGTTGTCGATCCCAGGGCACAAATGAGTAAGTTTCTTTTTGGGGTATTTGACTTGGTGAAGATAGAGTGCAGAAATGCTATGTTGTTGGAAGATATGAGTATCTCTAGGATCATGACTCATGCTCAGAAGGTTGAGGGAGACAATCTTAGAGAACTAGCTAAGTACAACAAAAAGGCTAGAACAGGGAATTATGAGTATTCTCATTAGAAATCGGGTGGTGGAAATCGTTTGCGGTTTCAGCATAAGTCTTCGGCTTCATCAGCTAGGGCTCCATCCCCCAGGTTTCGACAAGATCAGAAACCTGGGGGATCAGGAAGATTCTCCTGAAGTGGTCAGTGGTACGTTATGAGTCTTTCACTTAGATGTTTATGCTTTGTTAGATCCAGGGGCTACTCTTTCCTTTGTAACTCTATATACAACATTAAACTTCGATGTCAGTCCAGAAACTCTTTCAGAACCCTTCTCAGTCTCTATTCCAGTCGGTGACCCAGTTATAGCTAGACGGGTATACAGAAATTGCCCTGTCACAGTCTCTCAAAAAGTCACCTCAGAAGATCTTGTAGAGTTAGAAATGGAAGACTTTGATATCATTCTAGGCATGAATTGGTTACATTCATGTTATGTCTCAGTCGATTGTAGAACTAGGATCATTCATTTCTAGTTTCCAGACGAACCAGTCTTAAAATGGAAGGGTAGTAGCTCAATGCCTATGGGTCGATTCATTTCTTACCTTAAGACCAGAAAGATGATTTATAAGGGGTATCTCTATCATCTAGTTTGGGTTAAGGATTCAAGCTCCGAAACCCTAACTCTTGAGTGAGTTCCAGTACTTAATGAGTTTCCAGAAGATCTTCCCGGAGTTCCTCCCGAAAGGGAAATCGACTTTGGAATTGATCTCCTTACAGGTACCTAGCCTATTTCGATTCCTCCTTACAGAATCTCTCTAACTGAACTTAAGGAATTGAAAGAGTAGTTGAAAGACCTTCTAGATTAGGGCTTCATCAGACCTAGTATTTCCCCATGGGGTGCACCAGTGTTGTTCGTGAAAAAAAATAGATAGTTCTCTCAGGATGTGCATTGACTATCGACAGTTGAAAAAAGTCACAATCAAGAATAAGTACCCTATCCCCAGGATTGATAACTTGTTCGACCAACTTCAGGGTGCTAGTCATTTTTCGAAGATAGACCTCAGATCCAGTTATCATCAGCTCAGAGTCAGGGATAGTGACATCCCGAAGATAGCCTTCAGAACTCGGTATAGTCATTATGAATTTGTAGTTATGTTTTTTGGACTAACCAATGATCCTGCAACTTTCATGGATTTGATGAACAGGGTGTTCAAACAGTATTTGGACTTGTTCGTTATCGTCTTTATTTATGATATCCTCATTTACTCTAGGAATGAGGAAGAACACGTGACTCATGTGAGGGTTGTTCTACAAACTCTCAAGGATCGCCAATTATTCGCTAAGTTTTGCAAATGTGAGTTTTGGTTACAATCAGTCACTTTCCTTGGGCATATTGTGTCTAGCGAAGGAATCCGAGTGAATACTTTGAAAATAGAGCCAGTAAAACAATGGCCCATACCTACCTCTCCAACAGATATCAGAAGTTTCTTGGGTTTGGCTGGTTATTACAGAAGGTTCGTGGAAGGATTTTCATCTATAGTTTCGCCATTGACTAAGTTGACTCAGAAAAAGTTTAACTTTAAGTGGTCAGATGAGTGTGAGAAGAGCTTCGCAGAACTGAAAACTAGGTTGACTACAACTTCTGTTTTGACTCTATCAGAGGGTTCAGACGGCTCTATGAACTATTGTGATTCATCCAGAGTCAGCCTAGGTTATGTGTTGATGCAGTGAGGTAAGGTTATAGCTTATGCTTCTACACAACTTAAGGTGCATGAGAAGCACTATCCGACTTATGACCTTGAGCTCGTAGTCGTAGTATTTGCCCTAAAGATTTGGAGACATTACTTGTATGGTGTTCACGTAGATGTGTCCACAAACCATAAGAGCCTTCAATATGCGTTCACCAAGAAAGAGTTGAATCTTCGCTTGAGGAGATGACTTGAGTTCCTCAGGACTATGATATGAATATGCTTTACCATCCTGGTAAGGCCAATGTAGTAGCTGATGCTCTTAGCAGACTATCCATGGGTAGTGTAGCACATATTGAGGAAGAAAGAAAGGAATAAGCAAAGGATGTTCACCAGCTTGCTCGCTTAGGAGTTTGCCTTATGAGCATATCAGATGGTGGTGTAACAGTTCAAAATGGGTTAGAATCTTTATTGGTAGCGAAGATTAAGGAAAAACAAGACAGTGATCGTATATTGCTTCAATTGAAGGGTGTAGTTCATTAGCAGAAAGTTGAGGTCTTCTCCCAAGGGGGAGATGGTGTGCTTCACTACCAGGGTCATTTATGTGTTCCTAAGGTGGGTGAGTTGAGACAGCAGATCCTTATAAAAGCCCATAACTCCAGGTATTCTATTCATCCAGGCACCACGAAGATGTACCGTGATCTGAGGGAAGTCTTTAGGTGGAATGGCATGAAGGATATAGCAGATTTTATGGCTAAGTACCCTAATTACTAGCAAGTGAAGGTAGAACCTTAGAAACCATGAGGTATGACTCAACAGATTAACATTTCTACATGGGAAGTGATAAATATGGACTTTATTACATTCTTACCTCGTACTTGCAGACAGCATGACTCCATTTGGGTGATAGTAGACAGAGTTACTAAGTCCGCTCACTTTTTGGTTGTTAAGACTACAGATTCGGCGGAGGACTACGCCAAGCTTTACATTAATGAAATAGTCAGATTGCATGGGGTTCCTTTGTCTATCATCTCAGATAGAGGTCCTCAGTTTACCTCTCATTTCTGGAAGTCATTTCAGAAAGGTCTTGGTACTCAGGTTAACCTCAGCACAACATTTCATCCACAGAAGGATAGTCAGACAGAGCATACCATTCAGACCCTAGAGGACATGTTGAGAGCTTGCGTGATCGACTTCAAGGGTAGTTGGGATGATCACCTTCCTCTTATAGAGTTCGCCTACAGTAATAGCTACCATTCTAGTATTCAGATAGCCCCTTATGAGGCATTGTATAGGCATAGATGTAGATCTCCAGTTGGTTGCTTTGAAGTAGTTGAAGCAACCTTGATAGGACCATATTCGGTTCATGTTGCGATGGAAAAAGTTCAACTCATCAGAGATAGACTTAAGACAGCCCAGAGTCGCTAGAAGTCCTATGCAGATGTAAGGAGAAGGGACTTGGAGTTCCAAATTGATGATTGGGTTTTCCTAAAAGTGTCACCTATGAAAAGGGTGATGAGATTTTTCAAGAAAGGAAAGCTCAGTCCTAGTTATGTAGGTCCTAACAAGATCTTGGAAAGGGTTGGTAAAGTGGCTTATGAGTTAGAGATGCCAGCAGAACTAGCAGCAGTCCATCCGGTCTTTCACATTTCGTTGTTGAATAAGTGTGTGGGATATCCAGCATCTATTGTACCATTGGAAAGTGTGGTTGTAAAGGATAGTCTCACTTATGAAGATGTGCCAATTCAAATTCTTGATCGTCAGGTTCGAAGGTTGAGAAACAAAGAAGTTGCTTCAGTTAAGGTTTTGTGGAGGAGTCGGTCCGTGGAGGGAGCTACTTGGGAAGCAGAAACAGCCATGAAGGCAAAGTATCCTCACCTCTTCCCTTCTGATTCCATTCCAATTTGAGGTAATAATTCCTCTCCAGTCTTTCAGTTACTCATGCGTAAATTCAGTCATAGTATTTTGTTCCATCAATTAGTCTTGCATTTTCAGCGTAGTTACATGTTCTTGGAACTTAGTATAGTCAGATTTCAGTTTCCAGTGTTTAGTGGTAGGGTTTGCAACTCTTTCCCTTCATTTCAACTAGTTTAGTCTTCATTCGAGGACGTATATTCCCAAAGGGGAGATATGTAACACATCGTATTCTAGACATACCAGAAATGTAGATTTCAGAAGTTGTAGGCGCCACCAACATAGCCACTGACAGACCGTAGGGTGACCCACGAACCATAGGTGGGGCCCGTGGTTCGCCACCTGCAGCCCTCCTCAGAAATCTAGGAAAATCTCTACCAAGGGTCGACCCACAGATCGTATGTGGGACCACGGTTCGTGGTCCAGGGCCATGGTTTAGACCCCCATCTTTCAGCTCTCTCAAGCCAAACGACGGTTGACCAGGTCAGACCGTCGGTCCATCCACGGGTCGGTCAGGCCCGTCAGTTGGCCCCGACAGCTTTCAAGTCATGGGTCGTTTGGTCTTTTCCCTATGCGTTGGGCGCCTAAACTACGCCAGTTAAACCCTAAACTACTTCGTTTCGGTCAGTTTTAGCCTAGCAACTTAATCAGAATCTACCCTAAGCGAGTCATTCACCAAAATTTAGCAAACTCAGAGTAAAAGAGGAGAAAGAGTCGACCAAACCCCTCTCCAAGAACGCATAAGGTTTTCATCAGTTCCAGCCCCAAAATCGAAAGATTTCTCCATGGAATTCATCACCACGTATGTGGGATTTCACTGGTGGATTCCTTTCATCCACTAGGTTCGTAGATTTCAGTCAGAATCTTGATTCCCTAAATATTGCTTAGACCTAGGGTTTCTAGAACTTCATATAAGTGTTGTGATTTAGCTGTTAGAATACTCCAAATCAGATTATCATGATTTCGTAACATTGTGGCTTAGTTTCTTGCATGAAATTCAGAACCCTAGATGTGATAATTCGTTTAGTTCATGAATTACACTTGCTAGGCCAGTTTATACAGATATATATGCATCAGTTTTCAAATGTTTCATTATCAGTACATTAATGTTACATTTTCAGTTAGCATGTCAGGATTTTGAGCTATCCATTTATTTCAAATTGTTGTATTTTCATACATTCTAGTTGGGAGTAGTCTTAATGTCGAGTTGGACTAGGGTCAGCCACCCTCATAGTCTCAGAACTATGTGCCCCCATAGGTAAGTCCCATTTGTGGTCATTATACTTAGTGATCACGCCAGCCATGCCTGTATACCCCTGGCAAGGTATATTGGGTCCTTTCGATGGGGCGTATACATCAGACTCCACGTTTAGCTCACGTGGTTTTATGTCGGTTATCAGTAGCTCCCACAGTCAGATTCTAGTGTATTGACCAGGTTACCAGTTATATGTTCAGTATTCAATTTCAGTATGTTATGAACTTGGTCATTGCATTCAGTCTAGTTCATATTCAGCATGTTTAGTATATTATTCATGTTCATCTTATATCATTGATCAGTATGATTTATTTCAGTTTTGTATATGTTGCTCAGCTTTATCCTATCCTGCATGCTCAGTACCCTTCAAGTACTGACGCATACTCTGTGCTATATCTTCTCGTGATGTAGGTTCAGGTCCTCAACATTCAGATCACGTATAGATCGGTTCCCGATCCCTAGATCAGCAGTATCAGTGGTGAGTCTTCATTCTTTGGGGACGATAGACATGTTTCCTTTTACTTCCAGTCTTTCAGTTTCAGTTTTGCTAGAGTTAGCTGGGGCATGTCCCAGCATCTCTAGTTAGTTAGAAGCTTTTATTCAGACATATTTAGATTCAATTTTAGTTTTGAGTTTGATCTTTCAGTTGTTATTAAACTCATAGTCTTTTCTATTTAGACAATATTGGGTATTCCCCATCATTTCAGTAAATTATGGTTTTAAGCTTCCGTACAGTATTTCTCACTTCAATTTATCTTAGTATGCTCATGATATGCCAGCAGGGTTAGCTTGGGGTTATTCGTGATACTAAGTCTCGTGTTTACGTCAAGGGGGTAGGCTCGGAGCGTGACATACTATATCTAAATGCATGGTTAATAATATATACCCTAACAATCTCCCACTTGGATGTTTAATTTTGAAAATTGTTAGAATACTATGTCTAAACACATGATTAATAGTATATACCCTAACACTAGGAAACAATTCATATATCCTCAACATGATCCACGTCACTTTTGTTGCATTTAAGCGTCACTCAACAAGAATTAGGTGATATTCTCAAATTTTTTTGTACTTGTTAGCTCATGAAATTTTTGGAGATATGACTTCTGGGTACTCTTTTTTCCAAAACCTTTATAGAATTATTTGTAAGGACATGGGAAAAAATTCTTATTGCCTCACCATGATCCAATCCTTTTTCTAAGTATTTAGGGGCCACTCAACAAGAATTAGAAAATTTTCTTAGTTATTTGTGTATGTTAGCCCATAGATTTTTGGGTAATATAATTTTGGAGCATTTTTTCCAAAATATTTACAGAACCATCCGTAAGGATATGGGGAACGATTCCTATAGCTTCACGAATCCTCCACAAGGAGTTGAGGGAAAATTATGTGAAGCATCAACATTTTTTGCACATATTTTTGACATTTAGGAGTCATTTTACAGAAACTAGGAGATTTTTTAAATTTTTCGTGTGTGTTAGCCCATGAATATTTTGGTGAAATGACTTCTGGACGATTTTTTTTGTAAAACCTTTACGGAACCCTCCGTAGGGAATTGGGGGGAAAGTACGTGAAGTCTCACCGTTTTTCACATATTTTGTCCATTTAGGAGCCATTTTACAGGAATTAGGCGATTTTCACAAATTTTCGTGTGTTAGTTAGCCCATGAATATTTTGGTGATTTGGCTTCCGGATAATTGTTTTGCAAATACTTTACGGAAACTTCCGTAGGGATTTGAGGGAGAAGAACGTGTAGCCTCACCATTTTTGCATATATTTTGGGCATTTTGGAGCTATTTTACTGGAATTAAGCAATTTTCTCAGTTCTTCTTGTGTGTTAGCCCGTGAATATGTAATGGCATAGCCCGCTAGTGATTTGTCCGTTGTAGGCCTAGACATACATGAGTGTAAAACGTGTCACCAGTTGATAAGGTCTGCATACTTATATACCCAGCATCTCTCATGTGTTTTACCTATGTGAGACTTTTTATCTTTAGATTGGGTGTCACATACACCCCAATTATGGACTCAGCCTTCTCGTTGAGGTTTGCCCATTGCATGAGATTGTTCTAGACTTGGCACCAAGGTTTTCCCTGTCTTACCAAAATTTTCCTAAACTCTGGCCCACATCAACAAGGCTGACAAAAGAGTAGCTTTGATACCATTTGTAACGGCCCTACTCGCTAGTGATATATTGTCCGTTTTGGGCCGAAATGCTTTGGATTGGGGAAAATTGGGCCAAAAATTTTGAAAGGCGGGGGCAAAGGTAGGCCTAAATTTAAAGAGGGATGAAGGGAAATGGCCTAAATTTAAAGAGGGATGAAGGGAAATTTGGCCTAAATTAAAGAAGGGTATGGGCTGTAATTTATTTTGGGTCAATGGGTATTTGCTTAATTAGTTTGGATTGGGCTATGAAATTATAATTATTTTGTGTTTCTTGGCTTATTTGTGTAGTTTCCCGTAGAAAAAATAACTTTTCGGCCTAATACATTCTTAAAGGATGCTAGCTAAATGATTCGGCCCATTAGTTAACCTAATCCTAAACCCTAACCCTGTCTATATAAACGCCCATTACGGGAGTTGAAAAAATAACTCTTAATCATCTTGAGAATGGCGAGATTTATCTCTACAACACTCAATGATTTTTTGGTTGTGGAACTAGGAATTCATCCGGTCAAGTGAGGATTCCTGACAACTAGTGATTCAAGTCATAATTGTTGCAGACATTTCACCTATGCTAAGGAGAACTATTGTAAGTCTCAAAACTAGCATTTAATCGTTATATTACAAGTTTACAACTGTTAATTGAAGTATGAGAGATAGGTTTTAACTATTCCAATGCAGTACAAAGAAAATTTAAAAACTTGAGTATTTACAAGGATATTTTATAAATTGTAAAGAACAAGGAAAATGTAATTTTTTACCTTAGACTAAAGCACGTGTTCTATGCCTAAATCCCCTTCTTAAATGAAGTTATAATATAACAATATAAAAGAGGTAAAAAAAACATGTATAATTTACATAAATCTCGTAGTGTTAAGAGTTAATTACATTATTTCCCTACTTTTTTCCAAATTACAAAAATTCCTTAAAATTTATGAATTTTAGATACATTACTGGACTTCCGAATACATAAGCAGACATCCGAATACATAGGTGAGAGATGTATCCGAGAGGAGAGGGATGTATCAGAGAGGGGATAGGACATCCAGATACATTACTGGACTTTCGAATGCATCAGTAGACATCCGGATACATAGGTGAGAGATGTAGCAGAGAGGGGAGAGATGTATCCGAGAGGGGATAGAGATGTATTAGTGAGAGGAGAGTGATGTAAATGAGAGGGGATTTTTGAAATTTTTTTAAATGGCAGGGAATTTTAGAATTATGATAAAATAAGATGTGTATTTAGATAATTTTTTCAAAAAACATTAGACATCACACTATCATTATTTTAGACCCGATCCATCCTAACCCACTTTTTTAAATTTATCTCTTAGATTACTTCATCAAATATATCTGTTCTACATTAAGTATATAATTATTTGGTACTACTTTATCAGCATATGGTACAATAAATTCAACTTTGTCATAATCAAATTCCCTAATTAAAAAAGGCAATCCAATAATTCCATTTTTTCTAAATTTGAACTCTTTTGGATGATCTACGGTTGCCACCATTACACCAGATTCAATTATATCAATTATATAATGGGATATCACCATACATATCAATTATGAAGTTCTCTAGTTGAAGATTCAATTCATCAAATTTTATTATGATACGTTTAAAATTGATGTGAATCATTACAAAATCTTTTTAACTGATAATGAATGTGACAATAAGAACTAACAATTTTCACTTGGTAGACACTCCACTTTAAGGTAGACAATTATCATCAAAATATTATATTTTTTTGTTTGACGAAAAGGTAGTACATGCAAATTTAATAACTTTTTGTTGACTTGAAGAAGAATGATATTTAGAAAAAAATGTTGGAAAATTGTGACAGGTAAGACACAAAATAGTATTGAGATGGAAAATTGTGATTGGTAGACATATGTAAAAATTCTTTTATTTATATTTTTATTTCACCTTGTTATCAAGATAATTTTAAAAATAATCACTTTATGACTCGCTTATCACAATTTTGAGATCACGCAGAATCTATAAACTTCAAATCATAGATCTGTCTCAATTTAGGATTACTCAATACACATGTGGATAAGAATTAGCATATATTAATGAAAAAATTAAGTCGTAGGCAAGTTGACCTCAACACAACCCAACAAAAGGAATAAGGTAAAACAATCCAGAAAAAGGAACCCCATAGTATACATGGATCTTCTCTGAATTGAAAGGGTGAAGTTGTATCATTCATGGTATTAAAAGCTATGGAATTAAAAATAGTTGAGCTTCACTATTATTATCATCCACATAAAACCAATTTTATCCATATATTATCATTACTCTTTGTAATTCAAAAGAAACCTCTTCACACATATTAATTATTCAAATAACAATCCAAAAAATTCAATCTTCTTTAATTTTTTGTTACTTTCTTTCTTTGCTCCTTTATATACACACTGAATCAAGAAAACAAGGTACTTTTTTCTGTTAATTTTTCTCTTTGTATGATTTTTTTAATATATGGTTTACATGGAAATAATGGAATGCATATATGTTTATAATTAAGGAAAAAAATATTTGATTTGGTTTCCTTTTTATTTTTTTTATTTTTTTGAAATGCATGAAGGAAGATGGATGATTTTGATAAACGGCAAGCTGGGATGAAGAGTGTATTGACATGTGGAATTTGCAAAAAGCTATGCAAAGATGTCTCAATTATTGAAGAATGTTGTCACAGATGTAAGAAAATTTTAATCTTTTTAATTAATTTGATTTTTGGGGGTTTATTCTTTTTATTTGAGTGATATTGATAAACTATTTGTTCTCGTGATTTCATGATGTTGATAAAAAAAAATTGGTGGTTTTGATAAATAATTTGTTCTTATCATTCCACGATCTTGAATTTTTGATATATTTTTTTCGTTCTTTCCAATGTTTTTTTTAAAAAGATTAATTTAGGTGTAATATTTTTTTTATTTTTATTTTTTTGGGGGGTGGGGGGTTGGGAGGGGGGATCATTTTTTTATATTTGATTGATGTTTGATAAATCATCTGTACATGTGATTTCAAGAACTTGAATTTTTTAGTTTTTTAGTTCTTTCCATTTATTTATTTTTACAAATAATATAAATTTTGATTTTTTTGATTTTGGGGGTTTCGTTTTTGAATTTACTGCTTTTGATAAATCATTTGTTCTTGTGAATTGAGTTGAATTTATCATGTTGCTTGATTAAACAGGTAGTCATTATTGCATAATGAGAAAGGTAAAAGAAGAGAAATTGAAAGTTTGTCCAGAACGCAATACAGATTTAGGTGCTGCCCCCTTGCAGAAAATCAAGTATATTCTCCAATTTTGAATTTTTATACAACTTTAATGTATTGAATTATTAATTATTGTGATCTATATAAAAAATATTACTTCTAATATGTAAATTTTATTTGAAAAGGCATGCAAATAGTATCACATAATGAGGAATAGAGAGAGTCATATAGTCCCTTCGTCCTATTTTATGTGAAAGTGTTACTGTTTAGATAGTTAAACAAAAAAAAATTCTTTGAGTATAGTTTTCACAATTTTTTGAATAATTATTTATGCTGACTTGCAATAATTTTTTTCAAATATGTTTTGAAGAATTTGTACCCGAATCAATAGTGAAATCAAGTATTTTGACGGTCATATGTTGACTTGGGCTTAAATTGTAAAAACAAAAATACACTTCTAATACAACCCTAGATTATTCGTCTATATGTCTATGGTGATATATAAGAGTTCTCTCTATGTTTGTGCTGATGAAAAATAACAAGTATTTGATAAAAGGGAAAATTACGCGGTTAAGCAAACTTATACTACTTAATTACTCATCATAGCTATAGTTTGTTATAATTACCACTCGCGACTAACATTATACATTAATTACATGGGCTGACTTCGAGTTTGTATAATTAGTCACGTTTGTATATGTATAATTTGCCAGAATATACAAATACATATGTATAATATACAATTATCTAACCAATATGCATATACAATTCACCTCTCCCACTCTCTGCCCTCTCTCGCTCGCCTCTCTCCTCCCTCTCCCAATCTCGCTCGCTTCTCTCCTCCCTCTCCAATCTCGCTTGTCATATATACAAATACATATGTATAATATACAAATATCTAACCGATATACATATACAATTCACCTCTCTCCCACTCTTTGCCCTCTCTCGCTCGCCTGTCTCCTCTCTCTCCCAATCTCGCTCTCCTCTCTCCTCCCTATAACATGTAGCTATGAATTGTAATTATCAAACTATAGCTAAAGAGTAATTAGGCTATTATTGAGTAGCTATATGTGAAAGTTCCTTGATAAAACAAGTTAAGGTCATTGCCCTAGACACCACTCTTTTTCAAAATGTAAAAATGGTCATTTCTTTTGATTTTGGCTTTATTTTTCCATTTGGTTCATGTTATATGGATACATTATTTATACACTCTCTCCATCCTATTATATGCTAAAGTGTTACTATTCGAGGAGTCAAATATTTTGTTTAAAAAAAATATTTTGATTCATTAGCAATGTTAATTTAGAGTAATTTTTGTGTATACATTTAATTTTTAAGAAATAGAAGAATTTAAACCCAAATTCTTAGTCAAAATAAGATGTTTTAACCATCGTACTTCGTACATATAATTTGAGACAAAGAAAGTACATATTATAAGAAAATCTCAAATACAAGAACAAGATTTTGACCGAAGGTTATGTGAACAAGTAAGTAGTACTGTATTTATGTTCCTTGTATATAATGCTTAATTTTTAGGCCTAATTGATGTTTGCGTAATCAAGACACAACTTCCAATTCGAGTGTCTACGATCGTACAATAGTAAAGTAACCCAACCAAGGGTTGGGGTCGAGTCCCAAGGGAATGGTTTTGAGAATTAATAGAAAAATAAAATTTAGTTCTTATTAGTCATAGCTATAGATATTATCGAATATAAACATACTAAATATAAAGGGGGTGACGCAAGCGTCAATTATCAATGGGGGGTTTTGTATTAATTAACAAACAGCGAAAACAAAAAGATGTGAATATAGGGAGCGGGATTCTTGGGATGTGATAGGATTATGGGATAAACTACACAATCGGGTAAATACTATTGATAATCAATTGCTGAACATTTGTAACTAGGCTAGACTTTATTGGGGGTAAATTCTCTCTCGAGCAACTTACCCCGAATCAACTCGGTTTCTCTCGAACATCGAGTTGCCACTTTTAAGCACAGCCTCTGCCTTAGCCCATTCACTCTCTCGAGCTGAATATGTGGGAAAAGGCCTAGGATTCACTCTCTTGAGCTGAACCCATGACGACCCAATAACCACCGCCTATCGATTTAGTAGTCTTAGTTTTAAAACCTCTCTCTCGAGCAAGCCAAAAACACTAAGATGAAATCATATTTGCAACTACAATCCCATTAAGTTCAAATATAACTACTAAACAAAATCACATTTAAACAAAAAAATAGACTAACAATAAGCAATGCCCAACAGGAAATTTAACCCATATTCACAAAATCACACCCCAAGAATTGGGGTTTTAGCTAGACATAGAGAAAAGGAAGAAAAAGATACCAAATCGAAGTATCATCAACTGGGTATGATTTATATTCACTTTAAACGAGTCTAGGATAAAGAATCTTCAACACCCACTTTCAATTTCTTGGAATTAGAAGTCGTCAAAAGCTAAGAACAAGGTCTCTCTACTTGAAACTTAGAAAAATAAAATGTTGTATCTGAAATTGCACACTAAGATAGAAATCCAACTAGTATTTATAGTTGTCAAAAAATTATGATGCGAAGGATCACTCGGCGCAATTAGTCGGGGTCGCCGATGCACTCGACGACCCGCCCTTTGGTCTGCTTCATCGCCTTTCAGCTCTTGCCTTCAACATCTTCGTGTTCTGGATCATTGGGCGATATAGTACTGCTTCGCGGAACTGTTCAACGACATGCCGACTGCTCCTTTTCATCACCGACTTGATCTTTTCCTTCAAGGCTCAGTACACTGGAACTTTGGGCGAGGTTAAGGCTTTCGGCGACTCGCCAAATGAATTAGGCGATCCTCAGGCCTTCTTTTTTTCGTCTTTTCAGCCGTTTTGTTCCTTTTTAACAAGTAGTGTCTATGCCTTGCCTCAAACTCTAAATACCTGAAATTAAGGATTTAAATCAGTTATTGAGACAAAATATGCATTTGAGGACACTAATTCTATTAAAATGAAGCCCTATATGAGTCCAAATTGTGGACTCATCAACACCCCCAACTTAAACTTTTGTTTGTCCTCAAGTAAAACTCAAGTTCGGCAGTTCAAAAAGGATGTCTCAAACTGTGCTACACAAGACTCAATCATGAATGCACACAGAAGACTCAATTTACTCATGCGAATATCAAATGTGCACTCAAAGTTTCAAGTTGTGACACACCATTATTAAAGAATCTCAAGCTCACTATACTTGCTTCAAATGCAAGTTCAAGCTCAACAAAGGAAATCAAATCCTCACACAGAAGAATGATTCCATATTCGCACTCAATGGTCAACAATTTAAAGTTCCGGAATCAAATGCAACGCTCACACTCACAAATAAGAACACAATGCATGCTTTCACCCATAGGTTTTCCCGTATTTTCCAATAGACAATTGTTTCAGCTCACTTATGATCAAAAAAATCTTTTCAAGGCTTGTAATGGGGCTGAGTGCAAAGGTATGGTTATTTAGGCTTATAGGCTTAAAATCCTCATGAAATGTGATGTGAACAACACCTTCTTTCCTTCTCTTTATCAATTTCATTCAAGCTCAAAAGTCACCTCTTATTCATCTTTCATGAGTCATTGGAAATCCCATTTTCTTTGTATTTCCACAACTTTATCTCACCACTTTTTCTTTCCTTTTTTCTTTTTCAATCTTTTCTTCTCTCTTTTTTTTATATGGAGAGGTTCTATTTTTCTCAAAACATGAGCACAAGGGACTTCTTTGAATTTACTTGATTTGCCTTCTCTTTTCACCACACCCCCAACTTAGGCTTTTGGCCTAAGTTGGCTATTTAAACAAACCATAGATCATGAGGATTATGGGTAATGGATCAAGAAAAGGTAGCAATGTTATCAAGTTTCTTCCAAGAAAAGGTTAAGGTTCAATGGGTGCTCAAAAGAAGTTCACACACTCACAAGGTAGGCCACAAAAGAGGTATATGTCAAATTGGTTAACACTCTTTAAAGTTGCCTAAGATCATCTCAAGAAATTTCATCATTTAGTCAACCGGACCAACGGGGCAAATTCTAGGTGTCATCACACATGGTTCACGGTAAGCTCATCACACAAGGCATTGACACCAAAGTCAAACAAGACTCCACACTTTCGCTAGTGTGCAATGTTCATCACAAAAAACTCGATTCGATAATTGGCTAGTTACAACGAGATGCAAGAAGTTCACATATTGTCTATGCAACTTCAATTGGCCTCGTTGTAGCCGCGCATTCATTTTTGTTCAATTATAAGCACTATTCAAGTCATCGGTATTGATCAAACCAATACTCAAATTTGCACAAGAACAACCACATTTAATACAAACAAGAGGTGGCAAAAATTTTCGAAAAGGTCAAAAATCATTCACAATTAAAAACATGGAGCCACAAGCTCAAACATCCACAAGATGCAGTGTATAAAACACAATTTCAGCTCACAACCCAATATATAAACAAAACCAGAGAGTGACAAAATCACAAAAGGTGGGCCTCACCCCACCACAAATAAAACATTTGTCCTCAAATCCAAACAAAAATATCCAAAAGTGAAATAAAGTAAGACAGAGAGGGAGATAAATAGGGGGTCATGTCTACACAGTCGCTCCATCTGTCTGGGCATCAGTGCTCGGTGCATCACTCTGGTCCTGGGTCTCAGTACCCGGAGTCGCCTCAGAAGAAACAGCAGTACCAGACCCACTAGGAGCTGCCAAGGGTGTTTCTGCCAAAAAGGCATGCACAGCTACATAGAATCTCAGGGCCCAGGAAGGAACATTAGGATCTCTGATAGTGGTCTTCCTATCAGAAGTGGGCCTCTTTCCCTTGCCTTTATTTCTAGGTGGAGGTTCTTGTCTTCCCTTCTTGGGAGGATTTGACCCCCCTTCATTTATTGTGATATCCCATGCTCTTTTTCAGGGAAGCATGACAATATTGGTCTTTACCATATCTTCAGGATACTCATACTTCTCCCTGCTAGACTCAACAACATGCAAGAACAACCCCACAATATTTAACCAATTTTAAGGCATAAAAAATACGGGATTTTAACAATATAAACACTACGGGTAAGATTTTCACATGGCATAAGCAAAAACAATTAAGACCAGAGAGGCTCAGCACACATTACTAAGATAAGATCATTGCAAATGAGTACAAAATTGCTAAAAATAAATTCGGGGTTCAAAAAACCAACCTTAGATGCCGATTAAAATATTTTTGAAATGCTGCACGGCAATGTAATCCAATTCTGAACACCAATCAACAACTCAAATGCAGTAAAAACACTAGAAATATTGAAAATACTAAACGGGTGCGAGTTTGTGAAGGTCTAAAGTGAGAGAAAGTGTAGAGTTTGAAAGCTTAAACATTTGGCCTTTTAAGAAATCGTCCAGCTCTCGCCCATTCAGCGACAGTCATGGTCGCTAATCCATTTGGTGACTTATCGAGTGGATACTTACCTCGTTGAGTTTTACTGGACCTCCATTTAAACTGGGGGTCCAAACGGTGAACTAGATCACAATCGTCGACCAGGTCGGCGATTCACAAATAATTTCCTAGGCATGCCGAGTTTTACAAACTCCACTTTGAAGTTGTCTTTAGTCCAACGGTGGTCTAAGTTGGGGTCGCCGACTTCTTTGGCGATGCACCGACTGGACCTTTGGGTCGCCAATTTGCACTTTTCACTCACTTTCCATACTTCGACCAACACAAACAACACACCATTATTTCTTAAAGCAAAAATAAAGTGGTAAAACCTTGGGTTGCCTCCCAAGAAGCACCTTATTTAACGTCATGGCACGATGCAACTCCTCACTCAAATTCCATTAGTGAGGTTTGCCTCATTTTCATGAGGCCACTCCTCTTTTGGCTCTGGGTAGAGAGAAGATAGCACTTGGTACATTTGGTACCCGTAGTTACCATTCATACTCATCTTTCATGTTTCAATACACAAACAAGCAAAACATAACTAAGAATTAAGTAAGTGTAACAATAATTAACAAGAACAAAATTCAACTTAACTAAAAATTCTCAAATAATACCACTCTCCGGCAGCGGCGCCATTTTGATGTTTGTGTAATCAAGACACAACCTCCAATTCGAGTGTCTACAATCGTACAATAGTAAAGTAACCCAACCATGGGTTGGGATCGAGTCCCAAGGGAGTGGTTTTGAGAATTAATAGAAAAATAAAATTTAGTTCTTATTAGTCATAGCTATAGACATTATCAAATATAAACATACTAAATCTAAAGGGGGTGACACAAGCGTCAATTATCAAAAGGGGGTTTTGTATTAATTAACAACTAAAACAGTAAAAACAAAAAGATGTGAATATAGGGAGACGAGATTCTTGGGATGTGATAGGAATATGGGATAAACTACACAATCGGGTAAATACTATTGATAATCAATTGCTGAACATTTGTAACTAGGCTAGACTTTAGTGGGGGTAAATTCTCTCTCGAGCAACTTACCCCGAATCAACTCGGTTTCTCTCGAACACCGAGTTGCCACTTTTAAGCACAGCCTCCGCCTTAGCCCATTCACTCTCTCGAGCTAAATGTGTGGGAAAAGGCCTAGGATTCACTCTCTCGAGCTGAACCTATGATGACCCAATAACCACCGGCTATCGATTTAGTAGTCTTAGTTTTAAAATCTCTCTCTCGAGCAAGCCAAAAACACTAAGATGAAATCATATTTGCAACTACAATCCCATTAAGTTCAAATACAACTACTAAACAAAATCACATTTAAATAGAAAAATAGACTAACAATAAGCAATGCCCAACAGGAAATTTAACCCATATTCACAAAATCACACCCCAAGAATTGAGGTTTTAGCTAGACATAGAGAAAAGGAAGAAAATGATACCAAATCGAAGTAACATCAACTAGGTATGATTTATATTCACTTTAAACGAGTCTAGGATAAAGAATCTTCAACACCCACTTCCAATTTCTTGGAATTGGAAGTCGTCAAAAGCTAAGAACAAGGTATCTCTACTTGAAACTTAGAAATATAAAATGTTGTATCTGAAATTGCACACTAAGATAGAAATTCAACTAGTATTTATAGTTGTCAAAAAAATATGTTGCGAAGGATCAATCGGCGCAGTTAGTCGGGGTCACCGATGCACTCGGCGACCCGCCCTTTGGTCTGCTTCATCGCGTTTCAGCTCTTGCCTTCAGCATCTTCGCGTTCTGGATCATTGGGTGATATAGTATTGCTTCACGAAACTTTGATCTTTTCCTTCAGCATCTCATCACCGACTTGATCTTTTCCTTCAAGGCTCAGCACACTGGAACTTTGGGCGAGGTTAAGGCCTTCGGCCTCGTCGAATGCATTAGGCGATCCTCTGGCCTTCTTTTTTTTGTCTTTTCAGCCGTTTTGTTCCTTTTTTCCAAGTAGTGTCTATGCCTTGCCTCAAACTCCAAATACCTGAAATTAAGGATTTACATCAGTTATTGAGACAAAATGTGCATTTGAGGACACTAATTCTATTAAAATGAAGCCCTAAACGAGTCCAAATTGTGGACTCATCACTGATCACCAAGTGCAAGGGATCAGAGACGCAGTGTCAAGTTATATGAATACATTATTTATACTCTCTCCATCAAATTATATGCTAAAGAGTTACTATTTAAGGAGTCAAACAATTCTTTTAAGAAAATATTTTGATTCATTAGCTATGTTGATTTGGAGTAATATTTGTGTATACATTTTTATTTTTAATAATTAAAGAATTTATACCCAAATTCTTAGTCAAAATGAGATGTTTTAATCTTCGTACTCCATACCCTTTCACATAATTTAAGACAAAAAGAGTACATATTATAAGTAAATGATTTTGACTCTAGGTTATGTCAAACAAGTAGACAGAACTATAATTTCGTTCCTAGTATATATATGTGTGTGTGAAAAGTAAGTATTAATATAACCTTATATAATGCTTAATATTCAGGCTTGATCACCAAGTGCAAGGGATCAGAGACATGGTGTCTAGTAAAAGAAGAGAATTAATTAAGCGTGGACTACTCGAAAAGTCAAAAAAACGCAAACCCAGAAAGTTAGCTCGTGAGGATATTGATCTAAATAAAATTCCTGACATGCTCATGGATACTCTACCATCGCCTCCTCCTCCTGCTCCTATTGTTGTTGGTACAAGTTCAAGGAGAAAAGAGAAATCAACCTCTTCCAGTATAAATGCTACACCACTTGTTCATGATGATCAAATTCTGAATCAACACAACATCTCGAGTAGTAGTACTGGAAAGGGAAGAGGTAGAGGTAGAGGTAGAGGAAGAGCAAGAAGAGGATGTTCGCAAAATGATGTTAATGTTGATCCTTTTCAAGACCCATCTATATTCAATGATGTTGTTGATCTGAATAAGGGAAATACGCATCCAGGAAGCTTAATTCAACATAACCAACAGGTACAATTCAAATCTACTTTATGTTTTAGTCACAATTCTAACTCATTTGGGACTGAGGCATGTATATTATTAGTTGTTCTATGGATTGATTTTAATTATTTTTTTGAGAAAAACTATAATGAAAAATGCAATTATAATTGATATAATCAGATAAAGGGAGATCAGCCAGGAAGTTCAAGTGCTCCTCTTTGTTCGGGCAAAGCTATTCAACTTAAACAACAGGTACTTAATTAATTGAAATCCACTTTATGTTTTAAGTAGTCATGTGATAAGTTGTACGTATTTTTCACTTTTGATGTTGCACTTGTGTCGTATTCTCCAGAAGTACACTACTTTTTGCTTAATGGATTAATCTTTTTGCTTATATTATATACTAAATGTTGAATTCTTTGGCTTGTTCGCGTATCATTGTAAATACTTTGAATCTCCTTAGTGAATGAAAAGTGTAATAACTCTTGTGATGACTTGTTGAAGGTTGAGAGTAGTATTTATGCTGTTGAGTCCTCAAATAATGACAGCATCTCAAAGAAAAGCAAAAGTATTGAACCATTGGATAGGATGAATGATTTATCCAAGGCTAGAGAGTGAGTCCCAAAGTTTAGTGATCACACTCCACTAGTTAATCTTGATGATTATGAAATTGAGGACGACGATGATGATGAGGACGATGATGATGTGGACGACGATGACGATGATAAGGACGATGATGATGATGATGATGATGATGATGACGACGACGATGATGATGATGATGATGATGACGATGATGATGATCACAATGATGATGATGATGATGATGATGATGATGATGAAGAAGAAGAAGAAGAAGAAGAAGATGAGAAGGAGGAGTATGTGCCTTTGCCAAAATTTAAGGAACACAAAGTTCGCAAACAAAATATTGTTAAAAGATTAGATGTTGTTCAAGCTAGAGAAGCTCCATCAAGAAGTAATAATAATAAAAATAATACTATTAACGGAAAAGGGAAAGAGGGACGACATAGAAGAAAGAAAAAAGAAAAAAATATTCCTCCTCCTATTAGCGGTGGTGGTGATGGTAGTGGTGGTGTGACAAATACTAATGTGGCACAATTTCAAGTTACTAATGAGACAACAGGAGGTACAAGTAGTGGCAGTACTAGAGTAGTGAATGAAAGAGATCATCCTATTTGGTTCACTTTGGTAGCATGTGATAAGCAGTGTTTAATTCTATGACTTTCAATTTTATGTATTACTTTTCTCTATATTATTTTGATTTATGTGACAATGTTTGACTAGATATGATTGTTTCAGGGAAGGTCCTTCACCCTTACCATAGATTTCTACCCGCTACATAAAGATCAACTAAGTCTTTAATTACATTTGAACATATATTTACAAAAATATTATGTCCTACCTATATATATTCTTGAAGTTCTAGATACATTTTGAAATGTTGCTCATTCATTTTTTATTTAAACTGTAGTAGCCATTGTGGCATGCATGAATCATTTGGTAAAGGTAATTTTTTTTCTTTTTGTATTAATTCTCTCTCAAAAGAAGGAAAGCTAGCAATGACATAACTAGTAAAGTTGTTACAATATCACTAGGATATCACAAGTTTGTGCTGTGAAAAAATGCAGAATAAGACTGTGTATAATGAACCCTAATAGTCTGGCCCTTTCCTGGACATCGTATAGAGAGTGCTTAATGGAAGTGTCCCCCCCCCACCCCACCCCACCCCACCCTCTATTCCCTTTTTTGTGTAATTGCAATTTTGTATTTTCTTTTATACTATATACATCTTTTTACTTCCCAAAATACCTTCTAAATTCAATTAATATGTTTTACTTCTTTTCTGGTTAAATAGGGATGTGAACAAACCGTCTTCCTACCTAAAGAAGTACCTTGCACAAAAATTGAGTCTTAAGAGCGAAGACGAGATAATTATATACTTATATTTTCATTCAATATTTGCTCTTATATCTTCTACATGACACCTGATTATTAATTCTAAATTTCTGATCCTAATAATTTGAAATGTAGGTGGAGCTTCGCATGTTCGAAATGTTGATTCGTCCTGAATTGCCTCTCAAACATCTAGAAAAATTGTGGTTACGCGTAGCACCTCACTCTGGAAAAAGTTCAATAAAAGTTGGAGCTTCTGCTGAAGAATTTGTCATGGTTTTGAAATATTCTCGGTTACACCCAAAATTGAATTAGTATATTAACTATGTATAATATTTCAGTTTCTCCTTTGCTTAGACATTCAAATTTTGCAAGGAGAAAACTTCTTGTTGCATGTTGTTAAACACCTTTAATTTGTGTGTGTTTTTTATTTTTTTAATAAACTTGATTAGACGTTTTTGAGTTACTTGTTTTGCACTCTAGCTATCACTTGTTTATTAAGAATTGTGTTTTTTTTTTCATTTTTCCTAAAGATGTGTTAGGTTGCATCTTTTTTTAGATATTGACAGCCAGAGTTGGGGACGAATCTACATCATTAGTTACAGGTTTTACAAACCTTGGCCATACTATTATATTCATGTTAAAAATTTCACTTAATAGGGTATAGAAAAATAATCTATATCAAATCCAACAAATTATCATGTACTAGATAGAATCAGTGGCATAGCTACATAGATCGACTCAAGGGTGGTTATTTGAACACACATAATCAATAACTTATTTTATGCATATAGAAAATAATACTGACATCAAAGTTAATAGGTTGAAATGCTCATATGTTGGTTCGGATACTAATAACAGAGGGCTTTGTCCACATGCATGATCATGATTGGTATTCATCTTTTGCTGGGGATTGATTCTTGAGACAAAATTGTTCAACATACTATTTTTTCACGTTACTATCAAACTTCATGAATTTCCCCCCATTGATTATCTCAATATACGTCTTGACCATGCTATCAGTTACTTTCCTCGCCAAATTTATATCCCCTCGATTTCGAATCAAAAATCATGTTCCTTTCCCTTGAAACCTACTCATATGAACATATTCTAGTTAAATTTGAGAAAATTTGGTTCTGAGAAGAATTCTTTATAATCTTCTATAACAGGAATCAAAATTTCCAAATATCGTTTTTCACTTTGAAAATAAAAAAATTATACTTTTTTTTATCTTCACAATGAAACATGGTCAAAAGTCTTATTTTATGAGTTATGGATCACATTTTTTCTTGGCCATTGTGTTCTGAATATATTACTTATATAGAGTTTGTAGAAAAATTACTTTTTTTTTCTGCCAAACCAGTAGGTTATGGGATGGTTCTGCCCCTGCATCTATACGGTAAGGGTGACAATTGGACAGGTTGGGTCATATTTGGGCGGGTAAAAATGGGTCAAGATCCAACTCAACCCAAATTTGTTTGGGTCAAAACAGATCAAGTAATGGATCATAACCCAATCCATCCAATTTTTACTAAGTTTTAAATATTTTTTAAAAAGATTTTTGTACCTAATAAAAAAAATTATTATGGTTATACATAACATATTAAATTGGCCGAATGACCTGTGTGACCCTTGTACTTGGCTCCGTTTGTCGGTTGAACTCTCCTACTCATCACTTTGTCAACTAAACCCTTAAACCCATCAAAACACAACATGTAAAGCCTTTTTATCCCAGCTCAACTAAGTAGGAGGGTTCAATTTGGACTACATATCAACTCAATTTTTAATGGATTGAAATGAACTGAGCCCAAACTTAAACAGGTTGAACAGATTAAATTTAATTTTGTCACCCTTAATCTATAGAAATGAAAAAGGAAATTGTACTAACCAGTTGAGTAAATCCAAGTGAACCTCCAAATCAATGATGTATGTGAGATTATGCATTTCCTTTAAGGAAGGGGATATCTTATGGTCCAAAATTATCTCTTCACCAACATGCTAATAACTCCAAAAATAATCTCCAAGTTTTTGAATCAGTCTTGTTTGAACCTCGAAATCATGTTTGTTTACTACTCTCAAAACTTTCACTCCTAATCTTTCAAGCCTTTTTTTGAATCTAATTTTCCCAACTCTTGGCCCTAAGAATGAAAATACACAAAGGGGAATAACACGTCCGTCTTCGCAATGTCATAAGCACTTATCATAGCTAAGCCACCTCCCAAGCTATGTCCTTCTATTGTTATGCTTAATTCCTCATTTGAATATCGATTTATTAGTCTCTTAACTTCGTTAGGAACATGTTCCCTTGCTGACAACTTGCACACGTTCCATTGATCATGTTTCCTCGTGTAGATTTTCAACAATCCAACTTCAATTTTGATTGTTGGATCTCGACTAGATATGTTGTAATCTCTAGCTGGTCTTTGTAAGTCCATTATATTCGGTATCTCCTCAACATCCTTTGTTGTTTTACGCCAAGAAATTTTCATGTCACAGCGTCCTAAGTGTGTTGAGTACTCATCATTTGATACTGCAAGATAGTCAATCCAATTTGCTTGGTGACTCAAATTACTAGGCCAAATTGAATGAGTGGGGCATTTGGAGTAAATGTAGTTGGAGACATCATAGCCATGTTTTTCAACACTAGTGACTTTGGAAAAGAAATTAGGATCGATGCTAAAGTTATGATCCAAATCATGTACAGTGGCGATTTTGAAAAAGAAACTAGGATCGATCATACAGCTACGATCAAAATCATATGCATTGTCACATGCTTGTAACATATCTCTGTAACGTATTAGATCTTCTTGTAATAGGGGATCAATAGGGTCAATCATCCCTTCCTAATCATTTCAACCATGAATATCTTTCCATTTGTATGCTAATTTTGTTTCATCGTCATGGAATTTGTTTCCTTTCCTCTCTAGCTTTGAAATTGAATATATGGAGTCATTTTCGGAGAAAACCTCAAATTTTGAAAGAGTTTTTAGTAGTATTTTCTCTGTTTCTTTGGCCAGGAAAAAAGAATTTAGTACTATATGAATGGAATTTTTGTTTGGGTTTTGTTTATTTGAGAAGAGAATTATTCTGGAATAAGAAATGATCATTGTATTAGAGATTGGGATAAGAAGAATTGCACTTTGGTTTGTTGGGAAAAAAATGTGCTTTTTGGTCTGCTGAATTTGTGGCTTTATATAGAGTCTCTTACTCCAAAGGTCACGGTTCGAAATTCAATAGATAATGGACCTGAGACTCTACTTGAATACTATCACATTGGAACCTGTGACGTGTATTTAACCTACGCATAATAAAGTTATGCTTTAACAACTAGAATATGATGATTAATAGACCTGCTCCTCTACTTTAATACTCTGTGATAGTGTTAGGACTTGTGACGTCCATCTAATCTACGTGTAACAACCAGAATATGATGATTATATATTTTTGTTTACTAGGGAAATGGTCTAGCTACTTTTGAAATTAGTAGGATGCTACTTGGCATTAAAGTAACATTAATAAATTGAGCACATTAGTGTTTCTAATTGAATTATTTTTTTAAAAAGGTAGGTAATTACTAATTATCAACAACTATTAGAAGGACCTACTTTTATATATTAGCAGCCGATAATGTTGGTGGTTAGAGATTCGATTTTGAAAATATTACATTAGAATAAAGAAGATTTAGGTTGGTGTATTTAATTAATTGTACATTTAAAATGATACGTTGGAATAAGGAATGACTCTTTTCTCTTTTTAGCAACTCTTTGATTTCAGTGTGTCATACAACATGTTTAAAACCACAAAATTAAATGACATTTTAGTAGATTCAACATATTTTTAATTTAAGACCACAAAATTCAAGTCTTCCGTAGTGTCTTAAATTTCGTGTCAAGTCAAAAGCAGACAAATATGTGAGGGACTAGGCCCAAAGCGATCTAAAAACTTAAGATGTTAGAGAGAACACACTTTTATTAGTTAATGATATTCTCAATAGACGTTCATGATAGAAGGCAGACCTTTAAAAAGGGGTGAAAATTACTCCTTAGGCGATGTTGACACTCAATTTTGACCCTCCCCGAGAAGAATTAATATTCGAGCTTCTTTAATTTCCAACGATTTGGAATAACTAATTTGATGAAAAGTTCAAATATTTTTCAAGTCATTTTTAGGTAATTTTAGTCATTTTATAATTTTTAAATAATAAATATGTTTTTATATAATTAGTATATTTTATAAATATTCGAAAATCGCGTCAATTTGTTTTTACTTTTACATAAATATTTTGTTAATTAGTTTAGCTTAAATTATAGTTAATATTCTTGAATTAATTAGTTTGATTAAGTTAATTATTTAATTTTGTTAAGATTAAGAAGCTTGTTAAATAATTAATCTTAATTCATCGTGTTTAAATTCTAGCCGAATTAAGAATTGTGGAGTTGCCCTCAAGTTTATAAGTTGGCAGTTTGGTCCATTGAATTAAATGAGGGGTAAAAGGGTAAATGACTAAAACCTAATTTAACCAATTTTGGTGGGAACCAAAATCGGAGGGAAGCCACCAGTGAGTTGTACCAAAAGGAGGAAAAAAAGATTTTTCCCCCGCCTCCCGCTGTATTCCTCTTCTGCTTCGTTCTTGCTTGTTTGCTTGCCTTTCTTCCCGTTCTCTTTATCTTCTTCTTCTTCTACTTTTCGTACATTGTTGGTCTTGACTGCTTTTCCTTGAGCTTTCTTCTTCTTCTTGAATCAGATTTAGCTAATCTAATCAGTGGACCAGATTTCGTTTTGTATCAATTGAAATTACTTCATTTGTGATTGGGGTCACACACCATTGTTTTGGTAAGTAAAATTAAAATTTCTTTGAAATCATTCATCATCATCTGGATACCTGCAATTTTTTCAATAATTTGCATTCGCGTTTCCAACAGATGGCTATATATGTTGCAATAGAAAGGTTATTTTCATCGCAACAGAATAGACATATGTTGCAACATATAACTTACACAAGCTGCAACATATAACTTAGACATGTTGCAACATATAACTTACATGTGGCAACAGAATAGTCATATGTTCCAACATATAACTTACATGTGGCAACAAATGGTCATGACTTGTACATTTTGTCCCAACATGTGATTTATGTTTCGCAACAGAATAGTTATATGTAACAACATATGAATTACATTTCGCAACATAATAGTCATATGTTGTGACATATAACTTACACATGTTGCCACATGTGATTTATTTGTCACAACATAAGAGTTATATGTAGCAACATATGACTTACATCTCGCCACATAATAGCCATATGTAGCAACATATGACTTACACATGTTGTCACATGTGATTTATTTGTCACAACATAACAGTTATATGTAGCAACATATGACTTACATCTCGCCACATAATAGTTATATGTAGTAACATATGACTTACACATTCTTCATTGGTACTAATTGTTTTTTTTAATTAATTTCTTCAGGTACAATAAATTGAGGAATTATTTATAGGTATTGATCATCGTGGTGAATGGGTCGAGAAGAAAAATCAATACATTTGGCGTTGAAAGGATAGTAAGAAACAGGGAGGGTCGGTAGGAATGACTGTCGAAAGAAATATTTTGTATGATGATTTTATTTGGAAGGGCGCTAGAACCTCATTTGTTGGGAGAGAGACCAATTTATTGCACTGTTCATCAATTCTATCACTTTCGTTGTGAATTATGTAGTTGTGATTTACAAATAAATGAAGTAGTTAAATTTATGTATTAATTAAATTTTCATGTGTGGCAACATATATACATTTCTTGCAAACTCATGGGGAAAAAGGTGACCTTTTTGTGTTTTGTACTGATTTTTGAATTTATTCTTTATAAAATGTTTAATCTAAAAAAATGACATTTTTCCATTGTTAAATCGTTCAATTTATCTATTAACCCATCCTTGAAGTGACATATGTGGCAACATATGCACGTTCTGTTGGAAAAATTGTAACCGACATGTCATATGTGGCAACATATGTATATCCTAAAATAGTCTTTTAGGGGTTAATTCAATTAAATTGTCGCCTAATTCAACATGTAACACTAATATATAGTCCTACAACATGTTTAAGAACAAAATTATGGTCTAATACAATAATCTTCATCAATTCTATCAATTATTTTTACAAAGACTATCATACCACTAGCTCATCATATAATGACCAAGTAACTCCATATGATAGGTATGTAACACCCTTGTAATTAAATTGTTGTTCCAAGTGTTATAGCATATTTTTATTGCTTAATTATGGTCCAAAGTACTAAAATTTGGTCCAATTTGACATTTTTCCATTCCTAAATCACTCAATTTATCAATTAACTTATCCTTGAAGTGAAATATGTGGCAACATATGCACGTTCTGTTGGAAAAATTGCAACAGACATGTCATATGTGGACACATATGTATATCCTAAAATGTGTTTTTTGGGGTTAATTCAATTAAACTGTCACATAATTCAACATGTAACACTAATATATAGTCCTACAACATGTCTAAAGACAAAATTATGGTCTAATACAACAATCTTCATCAATTCTATCAATTATTTTTACAAAGACTATCACCCCACTAGTTCATCATACAATGACCAAGTAACTCCATATGATAGTTATATAACACACTAGTAAATCGTTGTTCCAAGTGTTATAGCATATTTTTATTGCTTAATTATGGTCCAAAGTACTAAAATTTGATCCAATTTGACATTTTTCCATTCCTAAATCGCTCAATTTATCGATTAAGCAATCCTTGAAGTGACATATGTGGCAACATATGCACGTTCTGTTGGAAAAATTGCAACAGACATGTCATATGTGGCAATATATGTATATCCTAAAATAGTCTTTTGGGGGTTAATTCAATTAAATTGTCACCTAATTCAACATGTAACACTAATATATAGTCCTACAACATGTCTAAAGACAAAATTATGGTCTAATACAACAATCTTCATCAATTCTATCAATTATTTTTACAAAGACTATCACCCCACTAGTTCATCATACAATGACCAAGTAACTCCATATGATAGTTATATAACACACTAGTAAATCGTTGTTCCAAGTGTTATAGCATATTTTTATTGCTTAATTATGGTCCAAAGTACTAAAATTTGATCCAATTTGACATTTTTCCATTCCTAAATCGCTCAATTTATCGATTAAGCAATCCTTGAAGTGACATATGTGGCAACATATGCACGTTCTGTTGGAAAAATTGCAACTGACATGTCATATGTGGCAATATATGTATATCCTAAAATAGTCTTTTGGGGGTTAATTCAATTAAATTGTCACCTAATTCAACATGTAACACTAATATATAGTCCTACAACATGTCTAAAGACAAAATTATGGTCTAATACAACAATCTTCATCAATTCTATCAATTATTTTTACAAAGACTATCACCCCACTAGTTCATCATACAATGACCAAGTAACTCCATATGATAGTTATATAACACACTAGTAAATCGTTGTTCCAAGTGTTATAGCATATTTTTATTGCTTAATTATGGTCCAAAGTACTAAAATTTGATCCAATTTGACATTTTTCCATTCCTAAATCGCTCCATTTATCGATTAAGCCATCCTTGAAGTGACATATGTGGCAACATATGCACGTTCTGTTGGAAAAATTGCAGCTGACATGTCATATGTGGCAACATATGTATATCCTAAAATAGTCTTTTGGGGGTTAATTCAATTAAATTGTCACCTAATTCAACATGTAACACTAATATATAGTCCTACAACATGTCTAAAGACAAAATTATGGTCTAATACAACAATCTTCATCAATTATTTTTACAAAGACTATCACCCCACTAGTTTATCATACAATGACCAAGTAACTCCATATGATAGTTATATAACACACTAGTAAATCGTTGTTCCAAGTGTTATAGCATATTTTAATTGCTTAATTATGGTCCAAAGTACTAAAATTTGATCCAATTTGACATTTTTTCATTCCTAAATCGCTCAATTTATTGATGCCACATATGTCACGTTCTGTTGGAAAAATTGCAACTGACATGTCATATGTGGCAACATATGTATATCCTAAAATAGTCTTTTGGGGGTTAATTCAATTAAATTGTCACCTAATTCAACATGTAACACTAATATATAGTCCTACAACATGTCTAAAGACAAAATTATGGTCTAATACAACAATCTTCATCAATTATTTTTACAAAGACTATCACCCCACTAGTTTATCATACAATGACCAAGTAACTCCATATGATAGTTATATAACACACTAGTAAATCGTTGTTCCAAGTGTTATAGCATATTTTAATTGCTTAATTATGGTCCAAAGTACTAAAATTTGATCCAATTTGACATTTTTTCATTCCTAAATCGCTCAATTTATTGATGCCACATATGTCACGTTCTGTTGGAAAAATTGCAACTGACATGTCATATGTGGCAACATATGTATATCCTAAAATAGTCTTTTGGGGGTTAATTCAATTAAATTGTCAC
>JAJOOR010009809.1:0-26810 GCA_036250505.1 Solanum acaule
ATTATATATATATATATATATATATATATATATATATATATATATTCTTCGCTAACACTCACATTATTTATCCTTTTTAACTCCTTATGTACTCTATTTCTTCAAATCTTTGATAGTTAGAGTAATATTCTGTTAAAAATATGAATCAATAGCCGAAAAGTATTGAACAAAGTAAATTACAAATATTTTTTTATTTCTTCGTAACTTTTCATATTAAAGTAGGGTATACCAAGTTATCAACTTTTTGAATCAGATTCTATGATTCTAACTCTCATCTTTATTTAAAATTTATCAATTTATTACTTATAGAACTATATTATTGATTCATATAATAATTGTCTCAATAAAATGATGTTTTTCAATGTTGAATTGATAAAGTTTTGCTTAAAAATAATAATTAAAAAAAGTATTTGAAAAAATCATTTATAAAAAAATATTAAGGAATAATTTACATCTAAAGATTTAGAAAAATAAATAAATACAGATAAAGTTTATTTAAATTTTAGGCCTCTAATTAAAATTTCGCTTTAGGCCTCGAATTATGTTGAGCCGCCCCTTCTACGGGGTGTAGTCTCATGTATATTCAATTTTATATATAGTTTTATTACTAATAAAATAAGCAAAAGTAAACCTTTCAATGATTTATGATTTTTATTATAGATAAGTATTAATAATCAATAATGAAGAAAAAGAGATTATAATTACTATTTGAGAAATAACATTACACCAATAATAAAAATATGATTTAAAGCAAAAAAAGTTTTAAAAAATAAATAAAAAACTCCCGGGCGTACATTTTATGCCCAGGACTTACGTGTTTATGCTTGGGGCTTAGCCTTATGGATCTACGTCTTTAATTTACCTCTAGAGCGCTTTTGGTACGCCCCACCCCGAGACTCGCCCCAAAAACGTTTTTGAAAACAATGATTAGGATCTAATCACCTACATTTTCCTTTTTTTCTTTTCTTTTTGATTTTCTAATAATAGGATCCCTTCTCCCCATAATCCGGGAATTTAAACCATCCTACATATTTATTGAATTATGATATAGGGTTTAGGCTTAATACCAACCTTAATTTATGGGACGTTTTAGTCCTTAATTTTCCTTCGTTAAATATTGATTCTTTAAAAAACATAATATTTTAAATATTCTCATTTATTTCATATTTGTCCTCTAACTGCTATCCATATAAATTCTCTAAACTTTTCTAAAACTTTAAATTTTCTCATTTATTCCACATTGTCCTCGTACTGCTATCTATTATATTGAAACACTCAGAGGCAACTCAATCCATATAAACACTAATTATAGGCGACTCAATGCCTTTAAAAATGAGGACCCAATTTTTTTTTGATAATAATAAAATTATTATATACCAATTTTTTTTTAATCTTGTAATCTTAAATATATCATGTGGAAGTTAAATTTAAAATCCGTCAAAAAAGTTAGAAACATTTTTTAATATTTCAAAACGAACTAAAAAAATATAAATAAATTAAAAGATATAGGATATTATTTAGTTTAAGATTATAGAAAAAATAAAGTTTTTTTTATATATAATTTTTTTCTAACTCAAATAAATTAAAAGATATAGTATATTAAAAGAAATGACATATATATATATATAGTTTAAGATTATAGAAAAAATAAAGTTTTTTAATTAAAAAGAGAAATAACTTTGCATCTCAAAAATAAAAAATAAAAAAATAATTAAAAATTAGGCTCCGATTTATCAATTCCTAGGAATATTCATTTACACACTTAAACTAAATAGTGTTTCTACATTTTAACTCTTAATAAAATGTTCCAATTAGATATTTTTGTGTGGGAGTTCTTATTCATATATTAGATAGTTAAATTAACCAAATAGAATATGTTAATTTAATCATATAAAATATGTCATTTTTTAAAATTATATCACACTTCATCAATAAGTAATAAAATCTTAGAAATAAGTAATAAAATCTTAGAATGAGAGAACATGTTTGATATTTTTTCTTCAAAATTTGAATTGAAAGAGTTGAATTGAAATATTATACTAGAAAATTGAGGTGTTCAATTAAAATATAATTTAATTCAAATATCTAAATAAAATATTCTAATAAATTTAACGACTTTTTAACAAATCAATGCATATTAAGTGGAACATTTCCACTGGAGACTTTTTCATCAGCCTCCTTTTAGTCCATTTCTCTCTAATTATTCGGAGTCATGAGATTTTTAGGTTTTACTCTTTGCAGATTCTAAGATAACCTCATCAGTTATTCATTTCAACTTTTGTAATCCATTCATTCATCCACCAAAAAAAATAAAATGTCCGGAGTAAGCATTAAACAGATACTATGTATATTCATTTATGGTGTGTTTGTAGTCTCTTCTTTGGCAGAGATAGGGTTTTCAATTTGGTTACATTTCAGCGACAGTGCTACTCTTTGCCAGAAAGTGTGGCAGAAACCTTTGCTGATACTGGGAGTGTTTTCGCTGGTTGTTTCAGGTTTGATATTAGTTGATTCGTTCTGCCGATCAGGCACGTTTATCAGAAGGATATGTTCGATTTCGTTGTACTTGATCATTTTGGGACAGTTCTGTTTGTCGTTGTTCGGAGTTTTGGTCACCACTAGAACTGCGAGCAGGAGTTTATTTGGGAGAGATGGAAATTACTCGCATTACTTGTTGAACAAGTATGTATTGAATACCGAGAATTGGGAGCCGATTAAGAGATGTTTAGTTGATTACAATTTTTGTCAACCTCCAACTGAAACAGATTCTTATTACAAATATATCTTCCCTGTTACTCAGGTTCTTAATTACTTCTCTTTCTCCGTTATCTCCTTTTTTTTCCAATAAATTTATGAATCTACGAAATATGCCTTTCAATTTAATATTTCTCTTTACCACAGTGGAAACAAAACATACTAATTATATCAGAAGCATGTCCCTGATCTTATAGAAACATAAATAACATAAATAGTACTCCCTCCGTCCAACCATAGTTGTCCAATATATTTTGGTATTTATGAAATCATTGAATAATTTTATACTTAGTTTCTAATTTTATCAATAATTATAATCATTTCAAGATTTTGTATTTATTATATTCAAAAGATGATATAATAAAATTACTCTTCTATTTATAGTTTTTTAAGAATTGTGCAAAGTCACTAGTGAACAAATTTTGTTGGACAGAGAGGGAGCAGGGCCGACTCAACAACATTGGGGGCCTAAAACAATACTTAAGAGAGGGGCCCTAATATTTTTTTTTCATCATATATACTTTTTTTAAAAATCTACTTTTCTAGCTATTTTGGATGCGAAGTCATTATGTACTGTTTTATAATCAATTTGTTTTAATAATTCCTTTACAAATGATAATATAGCTAATTCATTCAATCTCTCTTGAGACATTGTTGATCTTAAAGAATATTTAATTAATTTTAATTTCGAAAAAACATCTTTCGGCTTAGGCAATGGTTACAGGAACTGCTAACATTATTCTATAAGTAATATGTGTATTTGGAAAAGAATCAAGTCTTTTTATTTGATTGAATATTTTCATTAGATCATTATCTTCTACTTGTATTATTTCTCTTAACACTTTTAATTCAAAAAATAAATCTAAACCATCAATATCAGAATAACTATTACGTGTTAAGACAATATTTTTTAAAATTCTCATCATCTAGTGATCTCAATATTTTACCACTAAATAAGAAAATATTTTCATATGCTTCAATTGATTCAAATCTATTTTGAAGTGAAACAATAGGTTTATCTACTCTACATATATAAAACAATCAACTCTAAAAGATTCTTCAAGGGACTTTGTGATTTCGCTATCTATATTTTCATCAAATTGTTTCTTAAGAAATACATGTTTATTTTCATCACATATGCAATTTCCTTGGTAGAAATCATAACACTCATAGTACATTTAAATTTTATTTTTTTTAAAAAAACATATATAAATAATTATTTTTTTAAAATGGGGGCCCAAAATATATGGGGCTCCAAGGGATGACTTTAGTGGCCTAGGGTTAAGGCTCTGAGAGGGAGTAATAGAAATCGACGGACCAGATTATATTAGTTTATACAACTTACATATTTGTTTTCGTGCATGCAGTCGAGCTGTTGCCAGCCTCCCAGTTATTGCGGCTTGGAGTTTCACAATGCTACCTACTGGACCATGCCCAAAGCAGGGCCAGCGGTAGCAGGCAATGACTGCAAGATTTGGAGCAATGTACAGTCCGAGCTCTGCTTCAATTGTCAATCATGTAGAACACCATTCCTTGATGAACTCCATTTTGAATGGAAGTTATGTTCCATTGCCTGCTTTGTATTCTTCCTTGTCTTTTGCTTTGCTTGCAGTGTTCAGTGGTGTATTCGAAGGGGGAAGAAATCAAATGGATGCCAAAAACGCAAAGTATACTCTGCATGAGCCAAATGAACGTCCTAATGCAAGCACTTAACATTTCAAGTATTGAGTTGTTACTCTATTCACAGTTTTTTTCTAATTCAAAGTACTAAACCTGGATAGGTAAAAGTACATTAATGAAGCATAATAAGTAATGTCGTCTTCTTTACGTGTGCTGAAATCTCGTTCAACTACTCAAATGAGTTCATCCTCTCTGGAAAAAATGAGAGGGCAAAATGTTTCATCAAGTGAATCACACAAGTTTGTTACACTTCCATAATGCATTACGTTGATTGGACCAGTTTTGAGGGCAGCAATTTGTTTACTGGAAGTTTCAGTGAGTTTGCTGAATTCAATAATCTTGTTGCATTTAACATAAGCAACAAGTCCTTTACCGGCGGCTTTGACGGTTTCAGCTTCTCCAACAATTCATAATTTCATGTAACATTGTTTCATCTAAATTTAATACAAAAAAAAAAAAAAAGCAAATGAGAACAAAATTTAAATAGTGACCTCAAAAAGGCAATGCAGTGCAAATTCCACTGATTAAATTATATCAACCTCTTGTTAAAATATTTCATTTAGACAATCAAACTAAGTTTTGTTTCAATTGAACACCTCAACTCCTAATAAAGTATTCTAATTAGACACGTTTGGTTCAAAATTTGAATTTTTTGTGTGTTCTGATTCGTCATTTAGATACTTAAATTAACCACACAAAATATATCATTTCTTTTAATTTTATTCATCGCCTCAATAAGCTGTAAAACCCTAGCTAGATATTCTCTACTTGAGGTTGATGCAGTCAAGTTGTTGCAACTTACATATTTGTTATACAACTTACATATTTGTTTTCGTGCATGCAGTCAAGTTGTTGCAAGCCTCCCACTTATTGTGGCTTGGGCCTTGGAGTTTCACAATGCTACCTACTGGACCATGCCAAAAACAGGGCCAGCGGTAGCAGACAATGACTGCTAGATTTGGAGCAATGTACAGAGCGAGCTCTGCTTCAATTGTAGTTGTAGACAGGGGCGGAGGCAGCATATAATGAGGGGGTTCGGACCCTCTCGGCGAAAAATATTACTATTTATACATGGTTAAAATTATTTTTTAGGTATGTATAATAACGTCGAACCCCCTTCCACTAGTTCGTGTGTTTACTTCACAGATTTTGAACCCCCTTATTAAAATTTCTGGCTCCGCCACTGACTTGTAGATAATAACAAAAGAAAAGTATAAGTGGGAAATCTTCTATTAACGCAAGATCGTTAGCTAGAAAGGAGAAGAAATATTTTGGAAAATAGAACTTGGTTATGGAAAAAGACTTTTGAATTGGATTTGTATTTGGTTGTATATAAATGTACAAGACAATCCCTATTTATACTTATCTATGGATGATTCTAGATGCTACAGAATCTATACTTATCTATAATCTTCTCTACGTGTGCTGAAATCTGGTTCAACTATTCAAATGAGTTCATCCTCTCTGGTTAAATGAGACGGCAAAATGTTTCATCAAGTGAACCCCGCAAATTTGTTGCAGATGCATAGTGTGTTACTTTGACTGGACCAGTTTTGAGGGCACTTATTGACGGATTAGAGTCCATCCACTAGATCTCTCAATACATTTCCAGCAATTTGGTTTTATGTATATGAATGTGTCTATGACAATTCTTTATAAGATTGAAATTATCAATGTAAGTCATTCTAACTATTTTCGTTTTAAATGGATTATTGTTACTTTTTTCACGTTTTGAATGAATTGTTTCTTTTATTTTTGTCTATGGTTAATAACTGAATAACCAAATCAAACCGAACTGAATCGAAATCGATAACAACCAAACCGATAAATATATACTATATTTGGTTTGGTTTGGTTTTGTTAATTTTAAAACCGATTAAGTTGATTTAGTTTTGATTTTAACCAATAATTGATCCAAACCAACCAGTGAACACCCCTAGCCTTACCAATATTCCTTTAATGGCGTATGAAATTTGCAGTTTCTCCAACGTAACAATTCATTAGCCTTCTTTTGTGTATATATATAAACGAGAAATAAAGTTAAATAGTGACCTCAAGAAGGCCAGTGCCAATTCCACTGATAAAGTTATAACAACAATTACAAAAAGTTAATAGCAAATTCAGTTTGCCTTTTCGTTTAAAACACAATCTAACAATAAAGTTTGAAAGTATGTATTTGTGTATGGGAACTTGATTTTTTAGAGCCAAAAATCCAAGGCTGGAGATCAATTTATTTTTTCGCAAAAAAAAAAAAGTATTTGAAGAGGACTACAAAAATTCGTAAATTTTAATTTATTTTGTAATGTTATATTTTTTACATAACAAATTTGATTGAGTGATTATATAAGAGAAAGTCTCTAAGTTGAGTGATTTTGTTGAAAACTTGAAATAAAACAAGGAGTTAAATCACTTTACTAGATAATTCTTTGTATTTGACTAATCCTTTGAGATATTTACTCTAATTTATTTTATTAAACACCAATTTAAAACGGATCAAATAAATTTTATATAATGGATTATTAATTAGTATTGATTATTGGATCTAAAAAATACATGTATAAAGTTGTCATTTCCGTAACTAACTAAAAGGGTTAAATACTTAACTAACTAATGCATACTAACTGGATGGCTACAATATCACGGAAACAATTGTTCACTTTCATAAGATTTAGGGTTTTTACTTGCAGATTTTAGGAATCAGATTCACGGTATTTTTTTCAGCTTTTTTTTAATCCGTTCACGGTAATAGAAAATGTCAGGAGTAAGATGCAAATTCATACTTATATTCCTTTCTGTGGCACTCATAGGGATTTCAATTTGGTTACATTTCAGCGACAGCGCGACGCTTTGCGACAAAGTGTTGGTGAAGCCTTTGCTGATAGTGGGAGTGTCTGCACTGTTTTATTGGGTTATTAGATTGGTTGAATCCTTGTGCCGAGTCAAAGTTATCGTGTGTATATGTACGATCTCGTTGTTGTTGTTCAGTTTGGGACTCATCTGTTTTACAGTGTTCTCAATTTTGGTGACTAATAGAAAAGTGAGTAGGGCTTTATTTGGGAGAGATGGAGATTACTCACATTACTTGTTGGAGAAGTATGTGATGAATGCAGAGCAGATTAAGAGCTGTTTGCTTGATTCCGAAACTTGTCAACATCTACCTGCTGGCAAAGGGGCTGATTTTTACAAATACAGCCTCTCTCATACTCAGGTTCTTAATTATAGATCTAGACTACGTAATGAATATGCCATGATTACTATATGCTTCTGAGTTTAAGTTAAGAAATTATATCAACATATTTATCACATGTTAAAGTTTATGGGTATTATAAAAACTGCTGAACATGCCTTTTAACTTGGTCTCAACTGCATATTTATCATTTATGCTACACATATTCTAATACACATGATATCAAATAAGACACATGTGTCTACTTGTTCAATTTTTATATAAATTTAAGTGCCTAGGGCATAAATGCCAACCTCGGTGGATAGATACCTTTGCAGTATTATATATGTCAGTGTATACAACTTAAATCTTTTGTTTTGTTGCATGCAGTCGAGTTGTTGCAAGCCACCCACTAACTGCGGTTTGGAGTTTCACAATGCTACTTACTGGACCATGCCTAAAGCAGGCTTGGCAGTAGTAAACAGTGACTGCAAGATTTGGAACAATGTACAGACCGAGCTTTGCTTCAAATGTCAATCATGCAAGACAATATTCTATGACTTCATCCAGAAACGTTGGAAGATCTTGTCCCTCTTAAACTTTGTCATACTCCTCTGTTGCTGTGTTTTGTGCTATGTTCTGTACTTGATCAACAACAGGTCAAAGGGACACCCAAGGCACAAAGTATTCCCTGCAGTTTGAGCTCTATTGGTTCGTTCCATTTCCATTTTCCTAATGATTAATATTTGTTTGTCTCGAGATTGGTTTGGATGGCTGGTGTAAAACATTGATATTGTATTAATTCATTGTTTACTATTACCGAGTCTGTTTATTCTTACCTATATATGGCATTATTA
Organism: Solanum acaule; assembly: GCA_036250505.1. NCBI lineage: Eukaryota > Viridiplantae > Streptophyta > Magnoliopsida > Solanales > Solanaceae > Solanum > Solanum acaule. Next base: position 8,458 of record JAJOOR010009809.1, read on the forward strand.
ATTTTATAACATATACACATTCTTAAATCTTGATCAGTTGTGCTTCCCAAATATGGACTAACAAGAGAAGTTATCTTACCATTTCCACTGATTATAAGAAGCTTGCCAAAATCTAGCAGCACCCTAATGTAAGCATTTGAACATTTCGAGTATCAGATTGTTACTCGATTGACAATCTTTTTCTGATTCAAAGTACTAAAACTGAATTGATAGAAGTCGCATATTACATTACTAGAGCATAATAAGTAATGTGATCTTCTCTACGTGTGCTGAAATTTCGTTCAATTACTCAAATGAGTTCATACTCTCTGGTTAGATGAGAGGGCAAAATGTTTCATCAAGTGAACCACACAAGTTTGTTGCAGCTGCATAGTGTGCTACGTTAACTGGACCAGTTTCGAGGGCACTTGTTGATGGATTAGAGTCAATCCACTAGATCTCTCAATATGTTTCCAGCAATTTTGTTTACTGGAAATTTCAGTGAGTTTGGTGAATTCAATAACCTTGTTGCATTTAACATAAGCAACAATATTCCTTCACGGATGTCTTTACTTGAACAACAGTATTTATACCAGAAATTAACAATTTAGATTTTCATTAAATTAGCTGTAACTTCCTCATACCATAGCGAAATGACCCGATTCTTTTTCCGTAACTTCCAAATAATAATACAAACCTACTCGCTCAATCGAAGCTCAATTCCATACTCATATGCCTAATCAAATATTACTTTTTCTTGATAAATAATTATTTCATATATCACAATAAAATTTCAATCTTGGCTTAGCGAAAATGTACCAAATTTTGATGAAATTTGACGCTTCTCCAATAATTCATATAGCCTTCTTTCGTATAAATAAAAACGACAACAATGTAATCTAAAATAATAAAATTTATTGCATGTTGTGCAGAGATGGATAGTAATTATGAACTTAATGACCTATTTTTAGGTAATATTTATTTTTAATGGATTTGCCTCCTCCCCATTTTCTCCAAGTTCCTACTTAGATGTATGACACCTATATTATTTAAATATTAAAAATCTAAATTAATTAGTTTTCTTAATCAAAGAAGTATACTGATAAACCATGATTAAAAAGGATATTTAAGATTAGTAAGAAAATATTCATTTTCCAAAATTTTGAGAACAAATGGAATTACTTCAATTAAATAGCATTAAGCTTTTGATATAAAAAGAGTTCTTCTATAGTTTAACTACTTGAGTCACGAGCTCACTATCAAATTTGTAGACATTTTTCTTTTTAAAATATATTCTATCTATTTTTTGAGAAAGTTTGTCTAACTTTTCGTTTTCTTTGATATTTTATATCAAAGTAATTTTCAATATTTTTTATTTAATATCTGAAGGCTAATCTATTTTATAATTTTTTTAGTAAAATAACTTATTTAAATGTTTATTTTAAATTGAAAGAAATTTACTCTATGAGGAAACATTTTCCTTTAAATGGAAAAATTATAGATAATGAAAATAATTTGAATTATGGTGCAAAAAAATTGTGAGATGATTTTTTATAGCAAAAAATAGATAGATTTAAATGGTAATATATATCTTTTTAATCATGATTAAAGCATTTGAATACTTAAAAATCTTGTATCATTGATGTTTAAATAAGATTAATGTCATACATCTAAGTAGGAACTTGAAGAAAATAGAGAAGAGCCGGATCCTTTTATAATGTGTAGCAGTGTGGCAACAAAATAAGAGAAAAATGTATGTCATTTTATGATAAGACTGTTAGATTACACCTTCATTTTCCTCTATTTACACGAATATAACTTGTTCATTAATGACCAATTTAAAATGGATCAATTTTTTTATAAGTATTGAGTATTGGATGTAAAGAGATATACATGTATAAAATTCCGTTAAATAAATTGCAAGAAAATTTCATTTCGGTAACTAACTCCAACCTGAGGGTTAAATACTTAACTGATTAATGCATATTAACCGCTGGAAACAATTCTTTCACCCAGATAAGTAGGGTTTTACTTGTTGCAGATTTTAGGAATCCGATCAGCTATTTTTTATCCGATCACCGGAAAATAGAAAATGTCAAGAGTAAGCTGCAAATTATTCATGCAAATATATATATCCTTTGTTTGGGTGAATATAGTTCTTTTCCTGGTACTCATAGGGTTTTCAATTTGGTTACATTTCAGCGACAGCGGCGATTGCTTGAAAGTGTTGGTGAAGCCTTTGCTGATAGTGGGAGTGTCTGCACTGTTTTATTGGGTTATTAGATTGGTTGAATCCTTGTGCCGAGTCAAATTTATCATCTGTATATGTACGATCTCATCGTTGTTGATCAATTTGGGATTCCTCTGTTTTATGGTGTTCTCAATTTTGGTGACCCATAAAAGCATGAGCAGGGCTTTATTTGGAAGAGATGGAGATTACTCGCACTACTTGCTAGAGAAGTATGTGTTGAATGCAGAGCAGATTAAGAGCTGTTTGCTTGATTTCAAAACTTGTCAGCATCTACCTACTGGCAAACGGGATGATCATTTTTACAAATACAGTCAGGTTCTTAATTACAGATCTAGATGATGTAATGAATATGCCATGATTACTATATGCTTCTGGAGTTTAAGTTAATTCAATACATTACAACAAAGATGTATATAATTAGATCACTAACTAATTCAGGGCACTATCTGATATCTTTTAAATTTGGTAAAAAATGATAATTAACATATTATCACATGTTAAAGTTTATCATAGTATAAAAAAGGTATAGTAGATAAATGTGTCCTTCAACTTGGTCTCAACTAAATCTACACTCTCAAACTTTTGGTGTCCACAAGTGCACATATGTATTCTATGTGATATAAAACACGTAGGATAACACACATGGTACATGTATCTACTTGTTCAATTTTATACAAGTTGAAATGTCAACTTGTACACAGTGGCGGAGCCACCTTATAGCTAGGGGGTTCATCCGAACCTCCTCGATGGAAAATTATATTATTTATACATGGTTAAAATAATTTTTAGGTATATATAGTAGGTGTCGAACCTCCTTCGGCTACTTCGTGTGTCTATATCATTGAATTTTGAACCTCCTTATTAGAAATTCTGGCTCCGACACTGCTTGTACACACCCAAAGTTGGAGCGCATAGATGTTAGTTGAGGCTAATTTAAAGAACACATAAAGTCTTGCACCTAAGGGTGTGACCTAGTGGTCAATGAAGCGGTTGAGAGTCATTAGGTCTTAGGTTTAAATCCCAACAGAGATGAAAATATACTACACGATTCTTCCTATCTGTCCTAGCCTTGGTGGGAGAATTATCTAGCACTTGTTGCTGGTGGGAGGTGACAAATATCCCGTGGAATTAGTCAAGGTAGCACCTGTTGTCGGTGGGAGGTGACAAATATCCCGTGGAATTAGTCAAGGTGCGCAAAAGCTGATCGAGACACATGGTCTTCTATAAAATAAAAAAAACAACATAAAGTCCTTCATGAATTGATGCCTATTTTTTTTTTTAAAATAACACTTAAATTTTGTGGGGTACATACTAATGCAGGTTACAGTATTATAGTATATGTTAGTGTATACAACGTAAATCTTTGTTTTGTTTTGTTGCGTACAGTTGAGTTGTTGCATGCCACCCATTTACTGCGGTTTGGAGTTTCACAATGCTACTTACTGGATCATGCCTAAAGCAGGGCCGGCAGTAGCAAACAATGACTGCAAGATTTGGAACAATATACAGACCGAGCTTTGCTTCAAATGTCAATCATGCAAGACAATATTCTATGACATCATCAAGAAAGGTTGGAAGAAGTTGTCCCTCATCAGCTTTGTCATGCTCTTCTTACTTTGCTGTGTTCAGTGCTATTATCTGATCTGGTTCATCAACTTCGTCAAAGGGACACCCATGGCAACGAGTATACCGTGCCTGAATTCTATTGGTTCGTTACATTTCCATTTTCGTAATGATTAAAACTTGTTTGACTGAAGCTTGGTTTGGATGGTGTGAAACATTGATATTGTTTTTATTGTTACTATTATTAGTAGTGACGGATTCAAGATTTTTATTAAAGAGGTTTGAAAAATAAAAATTCAAAAAAATGTGTCATCACCATTTGAAGTCATAATTGAATATATATTCACATACCTAGTCAGAGGCACTATATTATTCCCAGGTTCCAACCAACTGTATCTAATTTGTTGTTTAATACGTGTAGTTCTAATTAGTGTCATATAATTTTAGGTAAAACTATATAATTTTAGGTATGTTCACAAGAATAGTATTGACTTAAATTTTTCTTTTGTTTAAATCTGTATAGATTCGCAACCAGCCCCCGCCTTGCATTAATTTAGAAAAATATATTTCAACCCGCCTTGCACCCGTATAACCTAAAACCCGCCCGCTCCGCTCCACGTAACTTTGTTTTGTTTAAATCCGCATAGTTTCGCAATTTGCCCCACCTTGCATTAATTTAGAAAAATATATTTCAACCCGCCTCGCATTTGCATAACCTAAAACCCGCTCCGCATAGCTTAAAATTCACCCCGCCCCGCCTCGTTGCCATCCTTATGTGCAGTGCAGGAGACGTGTAGGGTTCTGATTCAGGGTGATCAGTTATTTTTTTCAACTTCTGGTATCCGTTCACCGGAGAAAAGAAAATGGCACGAGTAAGCCCCAATTGCATATTTGGATGTGCGGGTCTAGTGGTTTCTCTGGCATTCATAGGGTTCTCAGTTTGGTTACATTTCAGCGACATCCCTACTCTCTGTGTCAAAGTGTTGAAGAAGCCTTCGTTGATACTGGGATTGATTGTACTGATTTCTTTGGGTTTTGGATTGATTGTGGCCTTTTATCCAGTCAAATTTATCTTCTGGATATCTAAGATCTCGTACTGCTTGATCCTTTTGGGACTCCTCTATTTTGCGGTGTTCTCAATTTTGGTCACCGATAGAAATGTGAGCAGGGCTTTATTTGGGAGAGATGGAAATTACTCGGATTACTTGTTGGAGAAGTATGTGATGAATGCAGAGCAGATTAAGAGTTGTTTGGTTGATTTCCAAGTTTGTCCGAATATACCTACGGGCAAAGGGGCTGAATTTTACAAATATAGCCTCTCTCCTGCTCAGGTTCTTAATTAGAAAATTTATATGTCATATGCTTCTTAGTTTAAGTTAATTCAAAGTATTAAATCTTTGCTTTATTGCTTGCAGTTGAGTTGTTGCATTTTACCTGCTCAGTGCACCTTGGTGCTTCAAAATGATACTTACTGGATCATGCCCAAAGCAGGGCCAGCAGTAGCAAATAATGACGGCAAGAACTGGAGTACCGTAGAGAGCGAGCTTTGCTTCAACTGTCAATCATGCAAGACAGCATCCTATAATATCATCAAGAAACATTGGAAGATCACATCATTCATCACTCTTTTCATAGTCTTTGTTTGTTGTGTTGACTTCTGTGCTCTCAAAATCAAGAACAGGTCAAAGGGACCCCAAAGGAACAAAGTATACCCTGTTTGAGCCCTATTGGTTCGTTATATTTCCATTTCCATAATGGTCAATATGAAGCTTGGTTTGGATGGTATAAAACATTGTATTGACATTGACATTGACGGAAGGAGGTTTAAAAAATAAAAAATATTATCAAATTTCGAACTCCAAAACAATTTATTCAACTTCTAATTTTGTGTTTAGGTCTATGATTTTTTTGTCAAGGGGGTTTAGGTGAATACTCTCCGCTCCCTGATTGTCGAGTTTGTTTATTCTATTGGGTTAAAGTAAGGTGTGAATTGAGAAATGAGAATTGGGAAATGTGAGGGAATTAAGTAAAGTCTCTCATTGGTAGAAGAGAGGAAAAATTGTCCTTATAATAGGAAACAATTTCACTAACTCTCAAAGATTAAGTAGAGGGTTCCCCTCACACCTTAACTAATTTGACACCATGCTTGTTCCTCTACTGAAATCCTTAGTTTATCCGCAAACCCTGAAGCTTCCTAATGTGTTCGGGAGTTTGACACATTTAGAGCAGCTAGCTAGCTGCACATTCTAATAGATTTCTGGACCATTGCGGTCTACAACTTCATGCACATCTTTCTGAGCTTAGGATGCTTGATGTTACTATCAGGACAAGGTTTTGCTGGAACTTATATTTACTTGAGTTACGTACACCTGCCATCATACTTGAATTCGTTGAATATAGTATTATGGCTTAATTGTATCGTTTTTTTATTTTTTATTTTATGACAAGGGAAACCCGCAGCCGTTATCCTTTGGGTGCGCACAAGGTAAACCCTCGCTCCTATGCAATAGCTCGCAAACCACGAGAGGTAACCCGCACTAGGCAAGCCCGGCGTGACGAACTCGACCCAGAAGACAAACCCCTTGCTTTCGCCGGCAAGGGGTTTCGAACTTGAGACCTCCAACATGGAAGTCTCAAGCCCAAACCACTGGGCCACCCTGAAGGGTCATCGTTTTTCATCATTTCATGATGTTACAGAGACTTATAATATCATTATAAAGAAAAAGTCATGAACTAATAGTAAACACCAACAAAATTCAACTATTTTAATTTCTTACCAAGAGCTGATCTAGCCTTGAGCAAATTAAACATGGAACACGCAATTAGCTATATATACTGACGAAACTTTAAAAAAACAAGCAATAGTAAACAAAGTGTAAATTTCATAAAATAAATCATTACAACACAACATGGAAAAAGTTTCAAGGAAATTGCTCTTCTTATTAGTCACTTCCTGACTTGTAGAAATTAAGTTTCATTTGACAAAGATTGCCGATCATTTTGTACATTTTGGCGTGATGACTCTCGTGTTTGTATTGATGTTTTTTGTCAAAGATCCTGATGATGACATGGAAAAATAATAATCAAAAGTTGTAACTTTAAAGTAATTTTTATCTTTATTTTTGTTATTTGTTGCCTATATTTTTCTGAAAATACATTTGCTATAAAGAAGGAACCAAATAAGTGTGTTTTTTACGGAATTTTAAAAGTTTTACCAAATAAGAGAACAGTCTAATCCCAACTTCTCCCTATATTTTAGGGCTTATCATCTTTAACTGAGTCAACAACTGCTCTTTAATGGAACTGCTCTTTAATGGCTAAAATATAGAGACTACTACTTAATTAGTTTGTTGTGATTTTGCAGTTTGTGTTTGAAATTTTATAAGTTAATTTTTCAATTTTCAAAATCTATGCATACAAAAACACAAAGAAAGATGGTACGAGTAAGCAATTTCATAATTGCATATCTTAATTGTGTGACTCTATTGGTTTCTCTGGTAGCCATAGGGTTTTCAATCTGGCTCAATTTCAACCACAGCGCTACACTTTGCCAGAAAGTGTTGCAGAAGCCTTTACTGATACTGGGAGTATGTCTCCTGGTTGTTTCGATTTTGGGATTGGTTGGATCCTTGTGCCGAGTCTCGTTTGTCCTCTGGATATATTTGTTTTTGTTGTTTTTGCTCATTGTGGGGTTGCTCTGTTTCACGTTGTTCGCAATTTTGGTAACGAATAAAAATGTGAGCAAAGCTTTATCTGGGAGAGGTTATAAGGAAATCAAATCTGGAGATTACACCAACTGGTTGCAGAAGTATGTGGTAAATGAAGAGAACTGGGAGGAGATTAAGAGTTGTTTGGTTGATACCAAATTTTGTCAGCGTCTACCTACTGGCAAAGGGGCTGATTTTTATAAATACAGACTATCTCATATTCAGGTTCTTATCTTTTGTCTTTACCCATTATCTCATTTCTCGATGAATTCATATGGAAGTGCCTAGTGAGAATTTAGAGTTTATGAGTTTTGAACTTACCACAAAAATCATAGTCATGGATTCACAATTTATAATGGATTTCCTAATACAAATGCATGATCTAAACAAAAGTTTTTGGGTTCATCCAAACCTAAGTTATACTCTCCCTTCGCCCCAACTAAAGTATTTCTGAAATTAAGTTCAATGCATTGATGATGCAACAAACATTTATACAATCAGGTAACTTGAGTTCAGTCACACCTATAGGTCTGCTATTTCAAAGACATCGCCTCACTTAGATCGCCAGGGATGATGAGCATTTGATGGTATTTTATGTTTTGGTAAAAGAAGATTTCTAAAGCAAAAAAGAATGTCCTCATTCTGATTGTGACTTGAAAGTTTCATTCTGATGACTTGGAGGTTTATCACATGTTGAAATACTTCACTATGTTAGTGTATATAATTTAAATCTTTTGTTTTGGTGAGTGCAGTCGAGTTGCTGCAAGCCACCCACTTACTGTGGCCTGGAGTTCCACAATGCTACTTACTGGACCATGCCCAAAGCAGGGCCAGCGGTAGCAGACGATGACTGCAAGATTTGGAGCAATGTACAGAGCGAGCTCTGCTTCAACTGCCAATCATGTAAGACATCATTCCTTGACCACATCAAGAGAGATTGGAAGACATGTTCCCTCGTCAACCTTGGCCTCTTACTTCTCGTCCTCTTTGTTTATGGTGTTGGCTGCTGCGCATTCAGGAACAGCAAATCAAAAGGGAAATAATAGGCAAAAAATTATGCCTTGCATGAGCCATATTGGATTTTTACATTCCCATTTTCCTAGTGATTGTTTGTTCGACTGAAACAAGACACTGATGTTGTAATTATTGTTTATTTCCGACTTCACTTCTCCATCTAATGTTTAGCTATTTGTATGTTTATTTCTAATTTATATGGCATTATTAGTTCTAGACATATTGATTCTTGAGTCTTGATCAGTTGTGCTTCACTCTTTTTCCCCACCTAATATGGACTAGCAAGAGAAGTTATCTTACCGCTGGAGATTGCCCACATTTCGAGTATTGTGTTATTATTATTCACATTTTTTTCTGATTCAGAGCACTAAACTGGATATGTAAAAATTGACAATGCTGGACAAAAGAACCTGAACAAGTAGTAGGGTGAGGTTGTGCTACAAGATTTATTTAGTCAAGTAACGCCTGCCATTTTGTTACCTCTTCCTATCATAATCAAGTACCCCAACCTTACTCTAGTGGTCAAAAGCCAGAAGACGCACATCACCACATATCAATGAAGCATAATTAGTACCATCTTCTCTACGTATCCTGAAATCGTCGTCCACAACTCAAAAGAGTTCATATCTGGTAAATGTTTCAAGTGAACCACGCAAGTTTGCTGTACATGCTACCTTGAAATTTCAGATGAATGTGATCTTATTGAGCATTTGATGTCATTTTAATCCCTTTATATCCTCATTCCCTCTTGATATTGCAATAAGTTAGCTCTCAGATCAGAAAATTGCCAGGAAGAAAACAAAAAAAGAAAAGAAAATGCCAGGAATAAAAGATGAAGGAACCAATAGGAAGATCAGGTGTAGCAAACATAACAGTTTTTCCCACTAAACTTTCACTTTATCTTGGCGAAAGGAGGACCAATGAGCCCAGATACATGTATCTTCAACTTACATCATTTGAAAATTCAAGAGTAAATGGAAGATAAACATTGACCGTAACTCCTACTAGTTTGATAACAATAACTAGCTCGAAGGTACAAAGTATTGGAGGAACACCATGAATTAAGCAAGATGCAACATGCCAAAACTGCTGCAGTTAAACAGGTTCTCTAGAGTCTCATTTGAGAAAAGTACAGGACAGAAACAAAGAAACATATATGAAGAGAGACGTCAAGAGTTCAAGACTCCATGTTGGTTGCAGCAGAAATGAAGGAATCATGGGAACCAACAGTGAACCACAAAACCAACCAGCCACAAGGCCTCCAAACCTGATATGTAAAAGGTGCACACTTATTAATAGTAAGAAGTCGATGATGAAAGTGAAATATCAGAAAATGATACTGGAATTTAGAAACTAGCATCTTTTTTACCATCCAAAACTGAGACAACCAATCAACTTACCCTATAAGAGCAGCTCTACCTAAGCTCTTTGTCTTGTCATTAAGGAAGTATACACAAGCTCCAAATGATATTGCTACCTGCATAAAAATGAGTTGTCTGTAAATTAAGCTGGAATTCATTTATTTAAAATCTTGAAAGCTTGTCAGCGCCAGTTATTTCAACGTGTAGAAATTATCAGAAAACATGATCCAGAATGACAGCAGCCAAACCACTATACCATCCACAGCTGCTCAATATAAGCCTTGCGTTATTAAATGCAGGTCAAACTCTGAAACTGTCTGCATTTTCAACTAAAACATCAAAGAATAACTACAATTTACATCACTTTTAGTCTTCAACTTTTATACTGTTATGGAGCTAAACCTGAAAAACCTAATGGTCACTGATGAGTATAGGCAGTTAGACCCCCGAGGGATACCGAGAAAGCCAAGCAGCCATTAGAGGGCTGAAAGGTGGACTTTTTTAATTAATACTGCTTTGTTTCCTGACCTGTTTTGACTTTTTCCATTTCCCCATAAATACATGGTGCTGATAGTTCACGACCATTCTTATGGTAAAAGCCGGAGCCAGAATGGGAGGATTGCTGAGAGATGTTCCAGAGTACATGATTATTTAAAAGGTTCTCAAGTTTCCTATGGTCGAGTTTGAAAACTTTAACTGTCAAGAAAAGGAATCTTGGTCCTAATTGAATCATAAAAATCAGATCTACTTGTAGGTTGGTAAAAAGAAGACTACAACCCATATATTTAACTGATGGAAGAATCTAGCACCTCCTAGCACACCTAGGGTTAGACAGAGCATAGAGTAACTTAATAAGGGTGGACCAATACCTGGGTCTGATTTTGACAAGAAAATGGACATTAGGCCCAACTTAGTCCAAAAACCAGCTCAATTAGTGAGAATTGTCCAGAACTCTATAACAAGACTACAACTCATACACTAACTGATGTGGAAACAAACAATACTATAAAGAGGCCAATACTCATATACTTAAACCAGAGCCTCCTCCGTCCTTTCTTCTCTCTAAAAATGGCAAAATACAAATGAAGATGTTCAACAAGGATATCTTGGTGCAATGAGATTCCCAGGCAGCAAGGGACATTCGGATGAATATGATCAAGAAATAAGTATTTTGCAATTTTTTCGATGAAGAAAATTTAAGTTCTTTGCTCTTTACAGACTAATCAGTAGTTCTTTATTTACAGAAGAATATTGACTTTTGAATTCTGTTCACATACTGTGTTGGGTATCCTTATCTTTCTCTTTCCTTTTTTAATCAATTATGTCTCCTTATGTTTTCAAATTTTATCTACTATTTGGTTTGATAGGTAAGAGGGGCTTGCAATACATGTACAGTCCATAATCACAGTAGAGAAACTATCAATAACATTAAGAGTTAAATTTATGCTTTACAAAGTAGTGTAAAAGCCAAACTGTTTTTTATGACAATGGTGTCCGAGCAAGTTTGCGTGCACCTCGACTATTCCACGGGAACCTGAGCTACCTACCACTAGCACAGAACATGATAACTCTGCCACCAAGAGTTAGAAAGATGGGAAGAAACCACCTAGATCTTATTTTTTATAACGGTGGTGTCAGAAGTTGTACAGATCTTTACCAACTATTAGACTTATGTCAGAATAAATTTGCACTGATTAAGAAAGATATTCACTGCAAGGTACAGTGTGTTCATAAGAACATGCCCTCCCATCACCTATGGATATTGGCAAATCAAATGAAATCTGAAGACTTGTCACGGATAAAAATTGAGACAGAACAAACCTGGAATGCAGGGCCAGCTTCAGCTGAGTTCATCACACTCCAGCATGCCATGAATCCAAAGAGGAATAATCTCCTCAAGATAATTACAGGTGGTGGAAGTTCCACAAAGCTGAGGAGGTTCTGAACCCATGGCGGAGATTCCTCGACTTGCTTTTTTAGCCTTGTTTTCAAGTTAATCTTTGTCTTCTTTCTATTTATGAAGCTTTTCATTAGTATCTTCTCAAAAGCAGCTTCAATTGATTCTGCACTTCTCTCATGATTGGCATACTGGTTTAACAAAAAGTTGCGCGAACTCCAAACTTCTTCCTCAGAGGCATCACGGCTTATTCCAAGACGTTTGTAAGGGTCCCAAACATTCACTCGAGAAAACTTTGGAACGTTACCTTCAGAAATCAGATCGTTAACATCAAACTAGATGTTTCATGCTAGAATGTTAATCAAACAACTCGAAAAGAACCAGAGAACAAACTTACACATGTAACTTATCCAATGCCAAAAGAGAAGTTACTTTAACTTCAATTTTTCCCTCTGTTACCACTCATTGTTAACATAAAGAAGTAACCTAAGTTAAAAAAAGCTGACGGTCTTTCGCGTTAATTTGGCAAAGAGTGAAAGATTAAAGCTTCAGAAGATATATATGCGCCAGAATTCTTGTTTAAATTCTTCTATCATTTTCAAAGGAGTTTTTAATAGAGAAATTTAGAGATTTTCCATCTCTACAATTCTTTTAATATAAAGTTCCCCAACTAAATACTTAATTCCGAATCAGCATCTTGAGCGCCAAGACCCAATACCCTTTTAACATTGTAACACAACTTTCAATACTAACCCAAAATCTTACCGGCCACAGAGTTATTAATCTAAAACTATTATAAATCATCAATTAAAGTTGTATGTTGTATCTGCTTGCAGTTCCCTTTTCATAGCAGCATCAATACATACGGTTTTCAATTTGATAGGTGTTAATTAGCATTAGAAAACCCACCTCCATAAGCCGTATCCGTTGCACATTTTGTACCCTTTGAAATCAAACGAGAGGGTTCCGACCTCTTCGAATTTCCTGTACTCGAACTGCACAAAAGTTTAACAAATTGTAGGAACTTTAACATACCAACAACAAATTAATAGATCCCAAATGCTCAATACGACTTATAATACACAAGACAACCCGCATACAATTTCTCCAAGCAGATAATAAGACAACTTACAGTTTTTGGCCGAGGAAAGCAGAGGAAAGGGAAGGTTTCAATATGAGAGTTGCCGCCATGAAATTCGTTCTCTCCAATAGAGAAAAAGAACCCTAGATTTTGAACTGATTTCTTATTGTGGAGAAATTTTTTCCATAGAGGCAGTGCCGGCCGAGAGGGTTTACTCCGGTTAGGTGGAACTTGAAAGCCGTGGAAGAAGGAAGGAACTTCTTGCTAAGTTTTTCGATTATGTATATGGTGAAAAATAGAAAGAGTATTAGGCTCTAGATTAAGCTGGGTGCGCATTGTACCCCCTTTTTTCTACACATAATTTTTAATTCCATTTCTGGTCCTCGAATTATAACTCAATTTGAATTTCACTCCCATTATATTCCTCAAATTAGAAATGAAAAATCACTTTGAAATTTTGTGATTTTATTAAATATAATATTCGTATAACTAATATTAATATATTCTTTACGAGTGAATGTGAGAAGAAAAAATATGCACGCAAAGCGCAGTAGATTTGTCACTTAAACTTAAAATCATTAAATTTATACATTAACTTTTAGTTCAATAATCAAGTTTTTGACAACTTTTGGACTTGTATAACTCACATCACTTTGAAGGTTCAATGTTCAGTTATTTTGTGCAATTAGTCTAGTGAAAGGATAGTCAAATTGTGCTTAAACAACCAGATTAGCCACAAACATTATTATTGAATAAGTTGTTTATATGCTTGTTATTCTCGTAGCATTAGTTCTAATCATACTCTATACTAGAAGTTGCAGCTGCAGCTGACTACTTACTGAAAGACCGAACAGAAAATGAAAGTTTTCGTACATCAACAAATGTAAATAAACATTCCCTCCCGCTTTGGCTTTGACTTTGGCTGACTCTGATCGACTTGTCCGTGCGACGTCTTTTTTAGAACAGGGACTCACATAGGTCACAGTCTAGAGCCAACTTGAGAAAATTGTTGTCTCAATACTCTTCTCATCACTTTATTTGTTGCTGTTCTTGGAAGTGAAGGGAGGGCTACTATATGTGAAACCTGCAATATTTTAGACTGGATAAGGAAACATTAACTTTCAAACTTTGTATTACCAAAGCTGAATATTATGTGCATACCTTGAATAGAGGATTCAATTTCTTCTGCAAAGCTGAGTTGAGAGAAACTTTCAATGAATTCAAATTGTCCTTTGACCCCTTAGAATCCTTAAATACAACGGCGATAACTAACTTATCAGGGCCACCTCCAGGTGGTGGCACCCCAACGGCTGCTGTCTCGAGGATACTTTCATCAGCTGCATTACAAACTTTCTCAATCTCCACCGAACTTACCTGGCAAAAGGATCATAAGTTTCAGTCACGGGTAAGAGAAAACAATACATAAAGTTGTCTACAACAAATACAGCTGATAAGCTAGAAGGGAGAATCTGTGTTCATAAATACACAAAGGTACAAAGAACAAATAGATGAAAGGGACCAAGGACCACTTGTTATGCCTCAAAGAAACAATTTCTGATAAATAAGACCAACAGTTATTGTTTTATTTATGGAGCAAATATCAGTTATGATGAGTAGTAGTATTGGTTTAGTTGAAAATTTGACAAAATAGTCTCAAGTAATAACCTTTTTTTCAAATGAAGTCTTAAAGCAAAGAGACCCTAATAACTCATGATTTTTTAATAACAATACAAGGTAAAGCATAGACCTTTACACCCCCCAGATTCATGGTGTCATCTGCACGGCCATGTGCACGGTAATAACCTCTAGAAGTACGCTCAAATACATCTCCGTGTCTTCTAAGAACCTGCTAGGTAATTAGTAACACATTAAGTACTTATCTGGAAAAAGAATAAAGTACCAAGGTAGAATCAGAAATACTACTAACCTTTCCATTCCAAACAGGCATTCCTTTGTAGTATACACCATAGTGGTCAGCATTCAGCAATGTGCTTGATGCCCCAAATAGAAGGGGACCAAGGGCCAATTCACCAATCCCAGGAGAATCAAATGGCTACAATTAGAGTTAACAGAATTACTTTGAATGTATCAAATATCTTTAAGGGTCACTTACACTATTTAACTACAATGTAATTTCGACTTTTTATTTAGCAGCTATCAATTGCCATTACCAAACCTGCTTATCCCCTGTTCTTCGAACCCTGTACTAAACCAAGAAAACGGCATTTAGGTAAAGTTTGAAATTTTCCTATTCAAATGTACTTGCAGCACCAATTAATGAATAAAAAGGAAGCTCTCTTTCTTTACAACCCTCAACCACCATACCTCCCCTCTCTCCTGTGCAAAGAGAAAAGGAGAATACAGATTACTTTCACTGCCGTTTGCATAATAGAATTCTACCCAATTCCTGACCAATCCTTTTTCATATTTTTTACTCTATGTGAAGTGTTCTAACAGAATTTAACAAAGAAACTATTTTTGTCTGCTTTCCAATTAAGGAATCGGATTCACTGTCCAAGTCCTTCAATTTTTAATTCTCCATAGGTGTTGACCACCTTTATCCATCTCCTAATCTAATAATTTTACCGATGTTTATTTTCCACCTGTTTCCAGCTCCTCATTCAACAACATTCTAATCTTTCTCCTATCCCCACAGATATTTGAATTATATTTGAAATTCTTCCAGTGCTTTCTTATCTTCCATAACATATTTAGTGCTGATGACTTCCTTATTACTCCATTCAGAATTACCTGTCCATGTGTAATTTCTCCTATCCAACTGCTTAGCAACATTGGAAGTATAGAGTTAACGACAAATAGTATGAGGAGCTTTCATCCAACACACGGTTCATGAGTGTGACTCTCCCTTCTAGAGAAAACTACTGATTTTTTCATGTGGCAAACCTTCCTTTCATAATTTTCAACTATCCCCTGTGAAGTTGCAGTAATGTAAATTGCTTGATGTTTACTAGTGGCAACCCCTAGATGCAGTATATGCAAAAGTTGTAATTTACCGAGAGCTAATGCATTAGAATGTTTAACGGACTCCTACATAAGACTTGTAGTGTTTGCATCTTTAGGAAAGAACTGGTCAGTTTTCATGAACTAAGCATCATTTAATACGAAAATCACTTTTTATTGTTTGAGAAAGGCTGAAAAATACTTACTCTAGGGGACCCATCTTCGCCAAGAATAAATAGACTACAACCCATAGCTGCTGTGCTAAAAGCAGATAAAGATTGTGGTTGCAACAACGAACCAGCAATGAATCCACCACCAATTTCTGTCCCGCCACAGATCTCTATTATAGGCTTGTATTGAGCTCTTCCCATCAACCAAAGGGATTCATCCACACCAGATGCTTCACCGGTGGAGGCAAAGTGACTGCCATCATACATAATTAAATTAACCTAGAAAAATGTTGGAAATGTCTTTGGAGCGTGAGAAGTTTTGAAGTTCCATATGGATTACAGAAGTCAAATACAATTCTAAAGAAAAAATATGCCCAAGACCAAATGAAAGTAATTCCATAGATGACTAGGGGGTGAAAAGAAAAGAAACAAAATAACACATAATTTTCTAGAATAATATAGTGTCCTCTAACTGTTTTGAAGATGTTTAAGAAGAATTACCAGATGGATGACCAATCATAACCAGCAGTGCAATTTGTGGATTTCCATGCCCTCACAATACTTGGGACCACGCCAAGCATAGTAACTTTAGCATCCTAGATAAGTCCTTGAGGATTTTAGATGGCAAAAAATGGTAGAATCCATAAATGGAAAATTTGTAAGGAGAAGTGAGCTTGTACACAGTAAAACCAAATTTTCAATCTGAAGTCATTCGGGGTGGTATTCTAGCCTTCATATTTCTCAAGTTAAATGATTGATAGTATTAGGAAGAAAAAGAAAAGAATGATGTCCGAAATACTAATACTAATTACAGAGTTGGTCCTTGGTAGTATAGGCAGAAATGCTTAGATTTGCTGTTCTATCTGCTTGGTCTAGCAAGCGCGGCACCTAAAGTTTGCACAAGTCCCCTAATCATCTAGCTTGAAGTATTGAGCAGTATACGGAGAGTTCCTTTCTTTACGTAAGACCAATCAAGTATGCAACTAGTCAGATTCATAAAATTTTTGTTTAACAAATCAAAGTTGTTTATCATCATCATCGCCACCACTGTTAATTTGGTATTTGAAATGGGTCTACAGTGTTAGATTGCATCAAACCTGAACAAACTTAGCAAACCCAGCACCAAGGGGGGACCCATTGTATAAGGCCATGGTTGCTCCATTTAGCAGAGTGGAGTAAATTAGCCAAGGGCCCATCATCCATCCAAGATTGGTGGGCCAGGCCACCACATCATCTTTGCCAATGTTCATGTGGGACCATCCATCAGCAGCCGCCTTAAGGGGTGTAGTCGCAGTCCATGGAATCGCCTTTGGTTCCCCTAAAACACATTTATAGAGAGTAAATGTAATAGTCTTATATTAGTAGTTCTACTCCAATTTTTTCTTAATCCCTCATGAATGAGTTGACTAAGCAGTTTTTACATTATTCTCATACCGATAAACTGAACTCTTTCCCCGTAATTATCATGAAATGTGGTAGAAAAAGAATGGGTCCTTTTCGTTTTACAAGGTAAGATATTATTGATAAGTAAAAGGGTCCTTCATCCCACAAGAGATAATGAATGAACATATACATTTTTTTAAGGTATGAATGAACATATATATTAAGTCACTAAAAACAGAACCTTAAATTAATTTTAAGCGGTAACCGAGAATATTTTGACACCAAATAATAGAGTAAGTGAACAAGACAGAATACTTGCAATGGATATCAAAATACCTGTTGTTCCAGAAGAGAAAAGGATATTTGTGGATGCTTCAACAGGTAGTTCCACCCCAATATACTCAACCTCCCTGCTATTTAAAGAGAGAGATCAACAACTTTTTATTCCAGCGCCAGACATATTTTTAGCTATTGTAAAATGAGAAAATCATAGTTAATGATGTATAACATGATTCAAGGTAGTGGCTTAGATGGTAAAAGATCCTATTATCAGGATTGAGGAAGAATAGGTGTGTAAACAAAACCTCAATTTGAGTAAAGGACTATCATAATGCTTCCCAATTCGGAAGTCCTCTTGGCATAAGCATCAACGTTCAGAATCTATAATAAAGCCAAACAGGTATTGAGCAGTATCTTTTCTTTTTACAGGCTTGGCCTTTGGTATCTATGATAGTAAAGCTGGAACTATATTGGTTGCCTTAGTAGGCAGTGAATCTGGATGTTCTCTTGGGCCTTGACCTTTGTTATCCATCATAGTAAATCTGGGATAGATTTTTTAGTTCTTTTATTTCTGCAACTATTTGCAGGTTCAGAGTCGAGTGAAGCTAGTCTGGTGTATTGCTGCTGATGGCTCTGTAGTGATTTCTGATGATCTACAAGTCATTTGAAAGTACAAGAACAACTATGCCTCAATCCCAAGCTCTGAA